>SMSQ01026092.1:50602-77718 GCA_019453375.1 Ctenoplectra terminalis
CATTAATTTAAATTAATATTAAAAGCGGGAAATAATAGTATAATGATAATAAAATAAAATAGTTATGTATTCGTTACTAATATCTTTACTTAAATAAAAAAACTAGTATTATTACCATTCATTAATTTAAATTAATATTAAAAGCGGGAAATAATAGTATAATGATAATAAAATAAAATAGTTATGTATTCGTTAATAATATCTTTACTTAAATAAAAAAGCTACTATTATTACCATACATTAATTTAAATTAATATTAAAAGCGGGAAATAATAGTATAATAATAATAATAATAATAAAATAAAATAAAATAGTTATGTACTTGTTAACAATATCTTCGCTTAAATGAAAAAAGCTACTATCATTACCACGCGTTAACTTAATCTAATCTTAAAAGCGAGCAGTAACACTACAGTGATAAATAAATTTTTATCCATTTACAGAAAAATTCAAAGGTGCGAAATTATATACGAATACACGTTACATAAAAAAAAATTTTTTATATCCGATAAATGAAACAATTTTCCATAGAAATCCTACTTTTTCTTACCATATTCTCAAAAAAATGTGTCAATACGAATTTTCTTGAGAATCCACGGTGAAATAAACAAATGAAACGAAATTAAACAGAAATATGAAAAACATGTGTCTGACACCATGTCGAAGTTACGATTCGCTTTACCTATATCCAGCAACAGTATGCGAACGTTTCTACATATGTATATACTGTGACGATTCTATAGCCTGTTTGCTATCGGGGACAAAGGGTTGGGATAACAGAGGAGCAGAGAGAGAGAGAGTGAGAGAGAGAGAGAGAGAGAGGGAGAGAAAAAAAAGAGTGGTTGGCCTGCTTCGAGGGAAATACTTGAACGGGCTAAACGACAACTTGAATGGTACTTGTACGGGCATTCAACGCAGCAAATGAACCCTCGAATACGAAATTAGACGCGAAAAGGAGGGTGGGCTGGTTTGAAAGGGATGACAGAGAGGGAGGGATCTGTTGAATGTTTGAACTCGATCCCATGGCGATCTCATTCAGTAGTATTTTGGATGCGCGAGTTTAAGTAGCGCCGGTTTCCGTGATGAGTCGCTGTTAAGGAGTTCGATAATGAGTTTTCGCTGGTTACGAATTCACAGAAGCAAATTGCAAACGCTCTGGGATATGTTGGAGTTACATTTAAAGTTGCGTCGGTTCAAGCCAGAGTTTCGGTGGAGATAAATCAGTATTTTGGTACACAGTAAGAGTTAGGAATTAATTCGATTCAGTTTTGGAACGTTGCACCGTACAATTTCCAATCTTACCTTACTTTCTTCCAAATAATTCTTTTTTTCTTTTTTATCTTCTTTATTTCTAATATTTAAGAGATCATTGATCGACGTCTAAGTGGAACTTTTGTTTCGTTCGTGATGCATTTTTCTTTTTTTTCCGTTTTTAAGGAAACTACTAATATTAATAATGTATAATAATGTACCGTTGTATCACTATTATTATAGACGAGGTATAAGTTTAACCTCTCACCCAATGTAAATTTCTGCTACACGATCCGAGAGCTACGTTGCTCCTGTTACCGTTCTCGTGTTACTTCCGACATTAATGATTCGGGATAGAATTAAGTTACAACCGTACAGGCTACAGAAATTAATATTGAATTTAACGAAAACGGTTCCAAAAATATAATTCAAGAAAGTTGAAATATTTAAATTCAAATTATAGCAGAGATACTATAGTGTATCAATATAGGACGACCGCGCTATTAGAAACAAGCGAAGCCCGACTTCCGTTGGAAAGTCGGGCCACGAGGCAAAGTCGCTTAGGAACCGTCGAACGTGCACGACCTATTAGCCCTTAGATTAGTCTACATCTTAATATTTCTTTCCTTTCCAAATATATATATCTTGTTTTGTTTAATCCAGTTTATACCAATTTATTTAGTAATCCTGACAACCATAGTCCAGTACAATACTAAACCGTACACAGAAGCAGTTTGGCATCAACCTACCCCTTTCTAACACAAACAGTCAACCCTGATGCGACCAATGCAAAAAAATCGTGAGTCAAGGGATCAACTCTTCCCATCAGCGAGAAAATTTATTCAGACCTTTTTTCTGCCTGTAGATACATCACAGAACCAATTAATCACACCGATACTCTAGCTTTATACCATTTATACCGTCGTTAACAGTTCTCCGATTCCGAAATACCATCTAACAGAACGTTTCGAAGCCACTGAATGGTCCCAGAACACGTTCCACCGATCGCCGGATCGAAGGAGCGTTTTTGTTTAGCGAACTCGTGAAATAAAGAGGATCGTCGGTAGGAGAACTAGGCTCTCTCGCCGTGAGTGCAAAACCAAAGGCCGCGAAACAAAGGGGCAAAGAAAACAAAGGGAATATAACGACAATAAAAATACTCTCTGGCGATAAGGCGAGATTCAAACGCGAAACAGTTCCCTCTATAAGCCCTCGAAAGCCCTGCTTTCTGTCTCTCTTCCTCATTCTCTATTTACCCTTTTAAAGACCCCTTTGAATTTCGCGGAACACGATGGCGACGATCAAGGATTCCTGGTTAAATCGACGTCGTAACGTCGTATTGTGAATTGTGTTCTAACGAGGCGAACGTCTCGTGGTCGTGAAACGTCTGTGGAATTTTTAATTAAATAAGCGTTGAAAAAAGAAAAAAAAAAAAAGAAAGAAAGAAAAGAAAATTACGACTGAAAGGAGTTTAAATATTTTTTACAGATACAGATCTCTTGAAATCGTTTGTAGTGCTCATTTTGTACCGTGTAAAGCGCGGAGCAAATTTTCTGCTGCTTTTTTAATTTTTATCCTTTTGCTGCAAGGTTCGATGCGAATTAAAATTCTCGCCTTATCTTATTGTCATTTCCTTTTGGAGAGGTAAATTATTTTAATCATGAGAAATTGTTTGAATATTTACACGCTGACGGACGACTTTAATTTATCCTTAGCGATTTATTTTTATAGCTATACGAATATTGTATTTTTCACGGCGGATAGTTTTTATTGTTAGAATGCGTCATAGTCAAAGGTTCAATTCTTTGCACTCTTACGTCGAGCTGGACTCGACATTCCATTTTATTCCACTTTACTCCATATTTTTTAGCTTTAACGTACGAAACGTGCTCTTCTATATTAAAATTAAATTCCATAGGAATTTATCAAGGTGGATATGTCACAGATTATAAAAATATGATAATTAAGTAAAATTCAGTACAGCTTTTGAAAATAATTTATTAAATACGATTTAGTTGAGATAAAATATCGAGTATCAACCCTTTGCACTNTTAACCTTCTATGGGACCGTGTGACTTAAAAGTTACAAACTGATGTAACCNATTATGCGTGTCGCCATAGCGGCGCCAGTCGAGTGCAAAGGGTTAAATATCGAGGGTTAAAGAACAACGCTGATATCGTATCATTATTTACTGTATCTATTACCACCCTCTTTCCTATTCTTCATCGTATATTTATTTCAAACCGAACCGAACCTCGAACTCCCGCTGAAGTACGTGCTCTCGGTTCAGAGAGCCCTAGCCATAAAGCACATTTCCAGTGTCCACCCCGTTTGTCATTTCATTTCACCCCTTTATACGCCATTCGCGAAACGTAACGAAGTCGAGTCACGCTGTTTCTCCCCGATAACCGGCAATAATTTTCCACCTTTTTATCTCTTCTTATCCTACTCTTCTTTCTACTGGAATTATATTGTTGCAAACATAAAGAAAAAGTAAAAAAAAATCAGCGCATTTTCGTTGGAGAATCATAATTTTCTATCTCTGTCTCGATTTGTCTTTTGCTTACTGGTCGACGTGGACGGTTTTTTTTTTTTTTTTTGTTTTAAAACGAGAAGTTGCTTGGATAAAAGAGTAATCAGCGAGCAGCAGTTGAATGGGAAGCTGCGCTATCGGTATCGGTTTGCCAAAGGCCAGAGAGGATCGTCACTTGTGTTTCTGCGCCGTTGAAACATTCCTAGCGCGAAATTACGCTCAGGCTCGATTTCATCCGTTACTGGACGCCGTGTGTCGCGTTTCTGTTTCATTTCGGTACGACGGTCATAAGATCGGGGCTTTCGTTTGTGATTCGCTGTCCGGCTTAGTCGACATGGCTGAAGTTTGTTTCAGTTTTGTTCAGTTTGGACGGTGTAATCTACCCTACTTAGTTTAATTGTCTTAGGTAATATTTTAAAACGGAGTTGGAGGCTAGCTTTGTTTTTACGAGAAGGTACAGTTTCGTGTTCCGTGACCCGTTTTCTCTCGGATTATCGAAGAAATTTTGATCAAGCTTCGATCGAGTACTCTGCCGGTTGTAAATAAATTGAAGCCAAATAAATTGAGCTTTGATTAATAACAAGTGCACAAGTTAGCATTGCATTCATAACCATTCTGTTGTGTTACGTTGCAAGAAAAATAAGGAACAATGCATTGTTCATAAATTAAAGTTCGGTGCTGTAAATGTGTAAATAATGCATACAACTAACACCACAGCGATCATAAAGCAAGAACATCCCTCTTTTCGTATCCACGCCATGCTCCACCCCAAAGAAGAGATATCTACAAATTAATTATTTTAACCAATTTCTACCCCAAAATACGATTTTTAACAAAGAAACAGAAATTATAATAAAACATGCCTCTTTTCGTATCCACGCCATGTTCCACCCCAAAGAAGAAATATCTACAAATTAATTATTTCGATCAATTTCTACCCCAAAATACGATCTTTAACAAAGAAACAAAAATTATATTCCGAGTAAATTAAAATAAAGCAAAAACATCCCCCTTTTCGTATCCACGCCATGCTCCACCCCAAAGAAGAAATATCTACGAATTAATTATTTTAACCAATTTCTACCCCGAAATACGATCTTTAACAAAGAAATAGAAATTACGTCCCGAGTAAATTAAAATAAAGCCCCTTTTCGTATCCACACCATGCTCAACCCCAAAGAAGAAATACTCGGGCGAACGAAACAACGAGAACCCGTGAAGTTAATGGGCTGAACGAAAAGCAGCGAGGAGGACGTGTAACGAATTAAAAGAAAGCCCCTTTTGTTGTTAACTTCTTCGCCGCTTGTCGAACGTAATTGACCTATCGCGGTGGCGCGATAGCGGGCATTAACGCGGCGCAGATAGGCGCGCTATAAATTCAGGGTAAATCGAGCGGCAACGTTCGGCGTGTCCTCCATTCAGGGCAACCCGTTCTCGCGGTACAATACGCGTTTGTTTCGTTTGGTAATAGCGTGCTTCGGGGCCGTGCACGTGCACAATCCGCTTCTATCTATTCGCTAACGCGCCCACGGCGATCGGAGGAGTGGAATTTCAAATTTTTGCCTGCTCGCGTGTATTTTTTTGCCCCGCAAAAGGGAAAATATAAAAGGCCGAGAGGATGTGTGGAAAATATAGGTGTTGTCTTCATTCGCTTTGAAATTCGACCCCTTTTCGTTGGATGAAAAAAAGGAAAAAAAGAAAAAAAAAAAAACGTGGTAATTTTTCAGACCAGAATTATTCTGCTGGGAATTTGCAGTAAGGGGACGTTAGTTTTGTATAGCTGTTGTTACTATACGGATAGCGCGGGTACGAATGTCGGCGTATTCTTTTTCCTCGATTAGAATTTTTGAGAGGGTTCCGATTTAATGGAATACTGTTCAGATGTGGCGTGATTTCTGTTCAATTGCGCGGAATTTAGATTTCCGGAGCGTGGATCGATGCGATTGTGGTTTTGTTGAATTGTTGGTGACAGGGACTGGGATGATCGAATTTGTTGGAAAAATTTAACACGTAATTGGACGGAATTTAAAACGGGGAGATCATTCGGTCGTTCAGCGATTTATTTCAAAACGCTGTTAAAATAGAAGGGAGATAAAGCGTGCGAAGAAAAATAGACATAAAAAAATATAAAATATACGAAAAGTGGAATGAAAGGAAGTGTTCTAACGTTAGAACTTTTAACTGTACTTAAAAAAAAATTCATACGGAAAATTATTTATACAATGTTGTGTAACAAAGATTCGAAAAACGTATAGAATAGTACTTGTTAAATAAAACAGAGATTGGGTTTAATCGAGCGTGGTTAGTTTTTTTTTTTTGTTGAAAATTTTAGTTTCGTGTTATTTGCTATAAACGGTAAAAAAAAGGTGTGATTTTTAATTATTATTTTTGTGTAACAAACTTGTATCGAGTCGAAACGATTTAATTAACGATCAAACAACGTTGATTGGTTCCAGTGAACAATACGAAGTTCTAACACAACCGAAATATAATTTCCCGAACTCTTGCACGCTGTCAACTGCAACTCTCGACTGGGACTTGTTTGGTCCCTCCCTTTTGTTACAGTAGAAACGTCTCTGTATGTTTCGTTTGCCGTCGATGCGAAACAATGCTCCCACAGCGTTATCCGATATGCCGCTGTGCGATCGATTCGATTTCTTCCTGTTTCTTCTCTGACCCGTTTTCCACCCTCGTTTCGGTTACGAGGGCGGTTCAATTTGCAGTTATATACATAATGAACGCTGTTTCCAGTAGCAACGAGGGTGGATCGATTTTTTTTTATCGACTCTTCAGTGTTGCGAATTAGAGTTTAGGACAGAATTATTTGGAGATGAAAGTTAACACTCAGACAATCGCGCTTGCCAGAATAACTGTACAACTGGAATTCAATATTGTGGAATAAAAAAAAGAGAAACGATGAGGAAATCGATGGGCAGCGCGTTGTTAGAGAAAAAATGAAATTTCTCTAAATTAAGTTTGCAGCGATTTATTTTAAAACGGGGAGATCTCTTCGTTCGGTCGTTCAGTGACTTATTTCAGCGACTTATTTCAGAACGCTGTTAAAATAGAAGGGAGATAAAGTGTGCGAAGAAAAATAGACACAGAAAAATGTAAAATATACGAAAAGTGGAATAAATGAAAGTGTTAGAAGTTTTAACTATACTTTAAAAAAAAAAAGAAGAAATGAGATGTTTTGATATTCACGATAATTTGGGAACACAATTTTTTGTTCTGTATTACACGGAATTAATTAAATCTTTATTCTCGAACAATACTTCTTTTGATAATTTAAAAAGAATCGATGAAAGACGTCAGCGATTTTATCGTCGAAAATGGATATAATCGCGGTGCGAATCTCGACGAGGTGAGAATTTGCATTTTAATTGAAAACTTCCTATATCAGCAGTTCGAGGTTCGACCACGAAGTACGTGGGAGAGCAATATCCTTCGCGTAGTTTCCCGCCACCAAGTTTCTGATTGCTCTTCGCGAATAACCTTGAACTGGCGGCTTCCGGCTCCGGTCGAATTTAATGGAATGAGCTATAAGCTTTGAGTAATTACGGAGGCAACGTGATGTAACATTGTTAGGATAAATACTAGAAGTAATCATGTTCTGGATCTCTGTTGTGCATTAATTAAACCGGTGGTTCTTTGCTGTTTCACGGTATTTGCATGAGAACACGAAAAGTCATTCATTTATATTTTATTCCAAAATTATTCCAACTGAAAATAAAAAAATTAAAAAATAAAAAAATATTGGTTGTATGTTTATTTAATTTTAGGGTTACGTTTAATCCTGAAATCTTTTTCCAAATTATATAAATACTATGTCTTTAAATATTCCTTTATGAAATTTAGCGTATTTGATAAAAAAAAAATGTTTAAATCAAATATTTTTTAAAGGAATATTTACTTGCAGTTGAAATAAGGACAACATACGATCTTTACGAATCTTATCTTACGAACAGGATTAAATACAGATCTTACGAACAGGGTTAAATACAGATCTAGATTTTTAAAATGCTTGCAATTTATAAAATTTAAATAATTTCATTAATTTCCATAATTTCTGTGTCATCGAAAATTTAGTTTCTCAGGAGTTGCTTGACTCGAGAAAAGTTAGTAAAGAGAGAGTTTTGTGAAAATTGCAGAATTTCGTGTACGCAATATACTTCATCTAGGATGGGAGTAACGCGAGGGTGTTGTTAGGTGTCCTTAATGTGAGCCTTAACGCGAGTGCCAGCTCGTAACACTAACTAAGTTCTGGCCTGGTTCTGAGTGTTTTTGTGAGTTTATGACGCGTTAATTGCGGCTAAAGAATAGGAGACAACGTTCAAGTTGGAAATCTCTGCCTTGTTATTCGCGCGCCTTAAGTAAGAAAGAAAAGGAAACGCGAGAATTGTTGCAGACGTAAAGAATCTTCTGAATTATCGACGAAGTTGAAGTATTCTTTTGACACGTCACGCGAACAATGTTTATTGTTGTTTAAAACAAGCATTTTGAAGTAACGTTTGTGCTTGTTAAACACAATGAGCTTTGCGTTGCTTTAATCTCGGTAATCTTGGGTTTAACCAGAAGAAAATGAAGGGTGCGTTGACGAAGTGTAAGAGAAAAGCGGTCGGAATTTACTTCCGAGGTACAAAGACAATCGCGTTCCAGTAAGTTGGATTGATTACAGACCATTTGTTCGTTGAACGTTTCTACCGCGATGCGACAAAGGTGAAGAGAAAGCATGATTAAGAGCCTTTAGACTTAGGTGTTGAAGACACGATTTTTTTAATTCGTCTATGGATACTTTAAAATTAGCTTTTATGGATATAAACTTGTAAAAGAGAAGAAAAAAAGGTACGAAAAATTTTTCTTCCGCGATTAAAATAGAAACATTCCTTAATCAATCTCCTAAAATATATTTTCTTTCNATTAATTTCGATAATTTCTGTGTCATCGAAAATTTAGTTTCTCAGGAGTTGCTTGACTCGAGAAAAGTTAGTAAAGAGAGAGTTTTGTGAAAATTGCAGAATTTCGTGTACGCAATATACTTCATCTAGGATGGGAGTAACGCGAGGGTGTTGTTAGGTGTCCTTAATGTGAGCCTTAACGCGAGTGCCAGCTCGTAACACTAACTAAGTTCTGGCCTGGTTCTGAGTGTTTTTGTGAGTTTATGACGCGTTAATTGCGGCTAAAGAATAGGAGACAACGTTCAAGTTGGAAATCTCTGCCTTGTTATTCGCGCGCCTTAAGTAAGAAAGAAAAGGAAACGCGAGAATTGTTGCAGACGTAAAGAATCTTCTGAATTATCGACGAAGTTGAAGTATTCTTTTGACACGTCACGCGAACAATGTTTATTGTTGTTTAAAACAAGCATTTTGAAGTAACGTTTGTGCTTGTTAAACACAATGAGCTTTGCGTTGCTTTAATCTCGGTAATCTTGGGTTTAACCAGAAGAAAATGAAGGGTGCGTTGACGAAGTGTAAGAGAAAAGCGGTCGGAATTTACTTCCGAGGTACAAAGACAATCGCGTTCCAGTAAGTTGGATTGATTACAGACCATTTGTTCGTTGAACGTTTCTACCGCGATGCGACAAAGGTGAAGAGAAAGCATGATTAAGAGCCTTTAGACTTAGGTGTTGAAGACACGATTTTTTTAATTCGTCTATGGATACTTTAAAATTAGCTTTTATGGATATAAACTTGTAAAAGAGAAGAAAAAAAGGTACGAAAAATTTTTCTTCCGCGATTAAAATAGAAACATTCCTTAATCAATCTCCTAAAATATATTTTCTTTCCACCAATTCTTACCAAATATTCCAAATGTAAATTAAAAAAAAAAAAAATTCTATCTTTCGGGTATTTAACCTTCTATGGGACCGTGTGACTTAAAAGTTACAAACTGATGTATCGATATTTGAAAAAATTAATTTTGTTTAGTTATCACTGCACTATTAAATTTGATTACTGTGTTACTGCAGCAACACCACCATCCATCTACAGTAATTATTAGTGAAAACATTTTCAAATCAGAGTGAAAAACTGTAATTAATCGTAATTTTTTCTCCAATGAGCAGACAAAATTCGGGCTATAGAGGGTTAATATATAAAATATATTTTTTTTCTTTAAAAATTCAACGTTGTTTCTAACAGTTTTATTTTCGACCAAAATAGATATCGTATCGTAGTCGCGTTCGACTGAAAAAAGTAAACCGTAGAGAAGTCAGCAAGCTTAACTGCCGCGTCGTGGCAATTCTTAGAGCAATAGCGTTCTCGAAGAATCGCGCGACTTTATTTTCGAAGTCCCTCGTAAAAGGTCGGCGCGTTCGCGGGGAAAAAGCATAAAGGATCGCTTTATGTCCGCAATAAGAAACTTTGCATTCAGGGAGAGGCGAGGATTAACCGTCTCTCCGGCGTCCTGTGACTCGAATTAAAACGTCGACCGCCTGGTCTTTGTTAAATTTTCAGCAGAGCTACGAAGCGACGCGCCGTCCGCCCCTAAACCGCGAGAATTTATTTAAGCGGCGGATGAATTCGTTGAAACCGTCCTGCGGTGAAGTTTCCTACACTCGTTGAAACTCGAAGGTGCAAGTTGAGAAGTTTTTGGAACGTTTGCACCGAATGTGCATGAATTTGAAAAGATTTAAGAGTTCTTCAGGAGCGTTTGGGCTTTGTTATGGTGGTTGAAGGGATAAGTGCTTGATTGAAATTAGAACAGAAAGCTTTGTTCCTTTATTGTATTATAGTTTGCGTTACGTATACCGTAATACGAATTATACATTTTATTTTTAATCATTCTGTTTGCTAAGTAGAAATAACCTCGACCACTTGGTATTTAATCCAGCGCGTATCATTTCTAAAAATTCTAATGTCCAGTACGAAAAAATTGTATCATACGCTTTCAATTAATTTCAACACTTTGCACTTCGCTGGCGCCGCAGTGGCGACATGCATAATTTTCTTCAGAGATTGTATCTTTAATTAAATTCTATATTTTCGTCAGTTCAAACGCTTCGTTTATTTTAAGATAAACGTAAATTAATCAAATAAATAAGAAATCGCAATCACTTATAATTTTCTGTTTCTCTTTCCACAAGAACACTTTAAGTTTTCAGTATAGTCCTTTGAAACTTAAAGAAGTTTACGAGTGCAACGGGTTAATACGAAGAATCATCCTTATCTACTTCGTATTCAATCTAACACGTATAATTCTTCAAAATTTGATGTAATTTGATTTTTTTCAAAAAAAATTGCGTTCCACGCTTGCAATTAATTTTAACACGAAGAATCATCCTTTTCCTTCTATTTCTACGGTATCAAAAATTAGCAGAAAAATCATAAGCAATATTTCACCCAGACGTTAGATCAAACTTGAAATTCTACGCTTTCGAACTCCATATTTCTTTATTCTAATATACCATAAGGCTATAAACTTTCAAACGCCGGAAGCTCGATAATGTTTCACTAACCAGTGCAACCGACCTTATCAACACCGACTCAAAACACGCTATCAACGCTCGAGCCACAAACTATGCGAATCGTATCTAGTTTCAATTTAACTAGGAAAGCTATTCAACCCACTGTTCGAATGGGATCGTCCAGTTGTTTTATGGGTACACGTAAATTCCTGGTTTTATGAGGCAAACATGGTTTAATACTCGTTGGAACAAACGATCGTAATTCGGTCGAGATTCCGAGGGACACGTAACTAATTCGTTCGAATTGCTTTCAGGCTTTCTTAAAACAGGTTCAAAGGGGAGCGCGCAAGGAAATTACGGGTTGATGGATCTAGTGGCAGGCCTTCACTGGTTGCACGAGAATCTCGGAGCTTTTGGCGGCGATCCTGATCGGCTGACGCTCTTTGGTCACGGAACTGGAGCTGCGCTCGCCAATTTTTTAGCCGTCTCGCCCATGGCCAAAGGTAACACCATTAATTCCTTCTGATCGATGCATTCTTGCTTCGCATGCGGCGACTCTCCTACGGTTGCCACCGAAGGTCTACAAATTTTCACCTGACCATCCACTTTGCAGAAAAATTACCTCCAACTTCTGCTGTTCTTTGCGTCTCACGGATTAATTGATTAAATGCTTCCTTGATCCATCGAAGAAATTTATTTTCCTATATTTTAAAGAATCCTGGAAACCGGAGAATATTTACATTTCATAACGAGATAAACTTTTTCTCCGTTCTAAATGTTACAGACTCTAAATAAACTGCTCCTTTACAGAATCCCCAAAAATCCACTCTTACACAATTTTATTCAACTCACTGGGGAGGACAAATTCGGGAGTAATTGTTTATCCGCCTTCATTCAGAATGCTCCGCATTACGCTTGAACCCTCGCGATACTCACGGAACTGCTCTCGCCGAGCTTTCACCTATGACTAAAATTTCATACAGCATTCATCCACCGACGCGTTTCCCAAAGATCATTCTTTCTTCCTTCATACCGATCCGATCTCGCTCTGAACCAAACATTCGTCCATGCGGTCACGCGCCTCTCGAACACAAACTCCTCGTTCCTTTTATTTTCAGTGCCTCTGCATGTTTCTTCGCTTCCACCAGCACGTTCGCAAGAACCGTCCATCCTCTGATACACAGCTACGCAACGATAACTCCATTACCAGATGATCTTAGATCCGGAAAACACGGCCGAAAGCGAACAGCGTTTCGAAAATGGCCAGCACCGTGAAACCAGATATCGCGCTCAACACGACCACTGTCCCTTTCGCAAAAATACTATGATAGAAATACTGTGGCAGAAATACTATGGCAGAAATACTATGGCAGAAATACTCTGGCAGAAATACTATGGCAGAAATACTCTGTCCGGCGTTTCGATTCCATTCCGTCGTCCAGCTTTTCTTCCTCGAGCACCTCGTTTCGTGTTTCGTCGCGCACCGACGAAGTCAGAGGTGTCAGGACACGCGTCGTGGGGAGCACAGTCGAGGGGATATTCCTCGAGGATGAGACGGTGTCATCGCTGTCTCCGTTGTCGACGGCCACTAGAGACCTTAACAAGCTTCCTCGAGTGTAGTCTTCCTCGCGACGGAGAATAAAGGGTAACAGTGGCCGCCAGGGGCGGGGGTGAAGACGATGGGTTAGTCAGAGGGCGGAAGGGAGGGAGAGAGATTGGGGATGTAGCTCGTAGCGCGTTTCTAGATTGCACCTCCATTCCGCTAACGAACCCACCTCGCGTCGTCCTTAATGCCCTTCCACAATGCGTTTTACCCTCTCGCACCCCTTCTGCTTGGATCGCCTCTAATGCTCTGACACTCTTGGCCGCGAGCGTTCTCGCATGCGACGATGACGAGTCGAAGATTCTTAGGGTAGTGGATGAAATAATTTTTAGGTAACAGTTATTTATAGATTAATCGTTTTAGTGTTTTGTTTTCTTTTTTGTCTATTGGTTGATGAGTACTGGATTTTTTTTCTTTTCTTAATTTTCTCGAGTTCCAAGCTTTTGGTGTGAAGCGATTTTTATGATTTTCTATTTTTAATATTAGAACTGTTCACGATCAGCGACCAATTAATAATTCTTTATGGAATCTTTAGAAATTTTGTTGGTACAAATAAGGATATTTTAGTGGTCGGTAGTTTTACAGTTAATATTTTTAACCCTGCTGGGGAAAAGCGAATATTTAAAATAGTTAAAAGTGTGTTTCATTAGAATACATATTTTTTAGTATCATGACTGTTTATCGACAGACTGTTAATTCCTCGTTAAATCTCGTCTCGCAAAGAAACTTGAAATTAATATCTTTTCAGAGAATATTATAGCATCACGTTACACGGTTCGATGTCTTTTGTGTTACAGAGCTGGTCGAGAGGGTGATTTTGCTCGGCGGTTCTGCCCTATCACCTTGGGCTATACAGCGTGATTCGTTAATGGTGAAACGTCGCGTTGCCGATCAGACCGGATGTCCTGGTGACATTGAGGCTGACGATATCGCACCGTGCCTTCGTTTGCGGAGCTTGGAAGAGCTTCTCGCTGTTCAGTTGGATCCGCCGAGATTCACTTCTGGATTTGCTCCTTTCGTCGATGGGGCGGTCATGCCTCCGCCGATCAATCAGGTACCAGACGTTCATAAAACCCCTCCGTTTCTTTCATTTCCCCCCTTCTTTCATTTTCTTTTTACGAGGAAGTGATATATGAACCTTTTTTAGAAACCGGTACAAGTAGACTTTTTCTTCTTTCAAGATATATATCATATTTTATATCTTACCTTATATTATCAGCTAATGTAATAAATTTTATTGGGGGATAAAAAATTAGAGAGCTGGAAATTGAAGGAATTTATAGAACTTTATAGAAATTTATAGTAGTTTTTAGCAGAGTCTTAAAATTGTAATTTTTACTGCACTTATCCGATGGTTTTCTAAAATTCTGATGATTATTC
Source organism: Ctenoplectra terminalis (assembly GCA_019453375.1). Classification (NCBI taxonomy): domain Eukaryota; kingdom Metazoa; phylum Arthropoda; class Insecta; order Hymenoptera; family Apidae; genus Ctenoplectra; species Ctenoplectra terminalis. The sequence goes on from SMSQ01026092.1 coordinate 64,776, forward strand.
AAAATAATTCTACATCATTAGAGAAGCGCTTAAGTATCGATCGAACAATTCCTATATACCTAAATCTTCCAAAAATTTTTCAATCGAGTGAACCAAAATTTCCAATTATCAAAATTTCCAGTTATCATCTCTTCCGAACCAAAAACTCAGCGATTCATTAATCAAAACACTATCCCAAAAAAATCCTCGAAAATCGAGGACGCGCGCTAGCGCAGACTCGTCGTCAGACATTTCGACCGCGCGGAAATAGTGGACGAGGACGACGGGTAAGCGATGAGTTTGCTAATTGAACCGACAACCGACTGACAGATGTCGAGCCATGGAAGCCCAGGTATTAAGTCCTGGCTCCGCGTCACGGCTCCTGCCGTTAATCGAGCGCTTCCGCGTCGCTCGATTCTCGTCATTCCCTCTTTTTTTTTTTTTTTTTTTTTTCGTCTACCTTTTCGAAAATCGATCGAGAGTGTATCGGCGAGCAAGATTACTCGTTGGCGAACTTTTAATTAAAAGCCATAAAGTATACGGTGTAATTGCAATTACCCAACAAGTCCCGGCAATCGGAAGCCGGCCTGAGAATCGATAGTTCCTCGCAACTTCCCTTTCGCGAGCTTCGACTTAATTGCACAGAGAAGCGCCGGTCCTCGAGATCGATTTATCACGGTTCCACGGCTACGTTGAACACGGTCTTTCCTGTTTCTGTTGTCAAGAATTTCCAGCCCACCGCCTCCTCCTCGGGTCTGATGCCCCTTGTGCCTGGACCGGGCACCGAGTTTGCCAATTTCGGCGATCGAGACCTGCTGCTCGGCTTGACGTCCGAGGAAGCCCGGGTCAACCTCACCGACGACGATCTACAGGTAAGCTTGTACGCGTAAAGTGGGTCGGTCAAACGTATGCTTTACTTATTCAACCTGGTGTACCGATGTGTTTGAATCTGTTCGTTATAGCTTATTCACTTTGACGAGCTGACAAGCCTGCTCGTTTGAGGTTTCTGGGGCGCGGAGGGGTTGTCGGCAGGTAATGTGCGTGAAACGGGGAATTCAGACCGGGGGTATTTGAATAATTTTTTAGACTATAGGAGAGGATCCATGGGTGGTGGTTAAGTAGATTTATGGTCGAGATCTTTACGGATACCGATACACAAGGGTAGTGATTTATTTTTTAAGGGTTCGTAAGGTTAACACGTTGACTGCCATGTCACCCATATTCGGGTGACAGTAAAGTTTCTGATCGGGCCGCGTCGCCCGTATTGGGGTTATTTGACTACTTGCGAAGGATATTCGTATGTGTTTAGAAAGATATTTCGCTGAGGAAGTAACAAAACTATTGAATATTAATTAATATAAACTATATTTATTAATATAAACTTAAATTTATAATAGAATATTCATTAATATAAACTATTGTTATAAAAGTAATACGAAAATGGTTTATTAAGAAAACTATATAGAATGTAAATCTTTAAAACATTTTATACAAAGCTGAAGCTGGTCGGGACAACTTGGACAATAAGTTGTTGTTTTTTGTAAATTTTTTCTTGTCTCTGATCGGCCCATTCGACCACTTTTATCCGCATAACATTGTTTGCATGCGCGTCTAATGCTTTCTCCGGAATCATTTTTCCGAACGGCGATATTGTGCGGTACGCGTGGCCTGAAGGAGATTTTACTGTACGCGCGTGGCAGTCAACGTGTTAAAACGGAAGGCAAGCACGAGAGGAGAAAACGTCTTTATTTATTTCATCTCGCGACCTCCCGACGCGTCTCTTTCCGTGGAACTAATATTTAGGGTTCGTCGAATTTTTGTAGAATATAAGGAAGATCTGCTCGAATCGGTATTTAGTCACGCTGAAATCTATGTTTCTTTTACCATCGCGTTTTATTCTGTTTATTCGTAATTAAGTTACCGTTCTTGCCATTTGTCGACAAATCGCAATGGACGAGGATCATTCGCAATTATGGTGGTTCCGGTGTGCCTTGTAATTAATACACTATGCTTTTCGCAAAATCGTATATCCAAATTTTCTTCCTCCATTGTCCCATAAAATTTAATCGGCGTTTTTCACGCTTCGAAATGAAATCTGCATTTTAATGGAGAATCGTGAAGAAATTAGCTCGAACGAACGAAACGCGGTCATGCTGTCGTAATTGTGCTAAATTATTTTTAATCGTGACACCAGGGCTTAACGAGACGCGAATGGTCCGCGTGTACCCGGCATGCGCTGATAATTGACACGAAACCCAATAAATTACTAATTAGCGGGCGCAGGGTTGCAAAACGTGGCCACCGATTCGTGGCGAACATTATCGACAATCCAACGTTCACGGTCGATGGACGCCTTGCTAAACCGTATTTCCGCAGCTCCTTGACAATTTGATAACGATCGGACGTTTCGTGGTGCCGCTTCAATTGTTCATTTGCATCTACACACGGCCATAAACTCCGGGTCACGAAATGATCTCGCTTGGATCTGGGTGGACGCGGTAATTTGTGGCCAAAGATGTTTAATTATGCCGTCTTGAATTTTGGAATCGGGCGAAGTTTGTCGAAATTTCCGTCAAATTCGGAACATTGGTCGGTTGGTTGTTGAATAAGTAATTAGGTATCGATCGATAGTTATTGTTTGCGTATTGTTGTTAGAAGTTACGATTTCGAACGTTGATTCGTGACGGGACGCTCAGGTGATAATGAATTATTATTTTCCAGATAATATATATATTTTTTTAATTATTTATGCTGATTTGAATTGGGTGAAAATAGATTTTATATCGCAAGTTTTTCAGTTATTCGAAAAAATTAATTTCGCAATAAAAATTATTTTTATCATTTAATGAAGCGTTCTCTCCCAAAGAAACGGGTGTAGATAACGCACGTAACGTGTATTACTAAATTAAAAACGTATTTAAATTTCACGTATACTCGACTGCACGAGTCCATAGATTTTTGTTTTTCAAGAAACGCTGGAAAGAACCGTCTAATAACAAACTTGTATGAGCGTACTCTGCGAAAGTTTCGCTTCAGTTTTATTCTTCATCTCTATCTATTCATCAACTCGATGTTCAAGAACAAACTGTTGCAAATAAAAGAAAACCAATTTTTTTCTATCAGTAGAAAGGGACATTTTAATCAGATCGACACATTTCGGAATCTGAACTCTTACAAATTATATGAACATAAAATAAAAAAAAAGAAACAACAAAAGACCCAGAAATTTGATTTCGAGCAAAAATGGCACAACCATGTTTTCAATCATCGAAGTTTATAAATATACAAGATATAACAAAGTTTATCCTGTCTGATTACAGAACGGTCTGAACGAGACGAGGAGGGATCGTATTTTGCGCACTTACGTGCGAAACACCTATCGCTACCACCTTCACGAGATCTACTCGACCCTCCGTAACGAGTACACAGATTGGGAGAGGGGCGAACAAAGTCCATCGGCGATTTGCGAGGGCCTTTTGTCGTTGCTCGGCGACGGTCAGGTCGCTGCTCCTCTTCTAAGGCTTGCGCTGCTTCACTCCGCCTCCGGTGGACGCGGTTACTTCCTGCACTTTCAACTCGGCGATCGACCTAGCCAGAGGGGCGAGGAGGTGCCCTATCTCCTGGGGATACCTCTTCTTCGCGGAGACGTCTTGTCCGTTTTCCTCGCCCAGACCAACTACACTTTGGCCGATGAGAACTTGTCCAAATTGCTGATCCACTACTTGGCGAACTTCGTGAGACGTGGGTGAGTATTCCTGGCTTTGTTCTCCTTTTGTTAAACCCTGTTCTTGGTTCTGTTTCTTACTCCTAGATAATCTTGTGAATGGAACCCTTTTGCTGCGAAACACGTATGCACGTTCCCTCGGAAATTAAATTGACGCTTGATAAAATCGTACAGGGACATGTTTCGTAGCGCGGAATTATTTTTACTTTTATTTACGTGTTATACTCTGGTTTACTAGAGGATATATCTAAACTTCAATACACATTTTTATAGAGTTTTTATTTAAATATACAGTTTGTAAACGTTTAATTATTAGGAATAAGGTTTAGGCGAGCGACTATGACGCGTATAAATATACAATTAATCTCACACCAATTCTTTAACTGCACAACACACTCGTTCGGCGCTCTGTTCAACACTACTCTACGCTCTGTGCAACACTCGGTTCAACTCTAATCCACGGTCTCCCAAAAATCCAACCTGCTCGACGTTCTTTTCTACACTCCCCTTTCCATAACGGAAAACCCTCGCGAGTCCCTTTTTCTCCCTTCTTCGCACTCCTATATCCTTGCCTAAGCATCGACCTATCGTCCGTCCATTGGGTCTGGTGTTCTTCCGTTAGCACTTTACATTGCTCTCCATAAACTAGAGGTCCTTAAAACTACGACACTACACTTTTCTGTTCTATTATAACAGAGCTACCAAAGCGGTCAATTTTCCTCGGTCCTTAACCCTCTATAGCCCGAATTTTGTATGCTCATTGGAGAAAAAATTACGATTGATTACAGTTTTTCACTTTGATTTGAAAATGTTACACTAATAATTTCCGTAGATGGATCGTGGTGTCGCTACGGTAATACAGTAATCAAATTTAATAGTGCAGTGATAACTAAAGAAAATTAATTTTTTAAAACGTAGATACATCGGTTTGTAACTTTTAAGTCACACGGTCCCATAGAGGGTTGACCCTTTGCGGACGATAGTCGGCAAATAGCCGCCCAAGTCTGCTCACCGTTGCGGACGCGAATTATACAGTGGCGTCTACCTTTCTCAGCGATAAGATACGCAATGGCATAGTATACTAAACAATATTACGTTTCCAATGGAAAAAAAAATCAGGAGTTTTCAGCGGTGACGTCTTCGTTGAATTTAAATGCGTTGAATTTAAGTACGTGCCCCGATACCTCTCGTTCAGAGTAACGCTCGCTCGCCGGCCGGCTCCGTCCGCAAAGGGTTAATGTGTTATTTCCTGACACTTCTCTCGCCCCGAACACTCTTTCCTAAACATCTCGTTCAACCCGGACACTCTTTTTTCCCATTCTACATTTCTTTTTTTTTTATTTAGAACACGCTATTCAACATTTATGAACAAACATTGCGATGTTCTCGGATAGCTTGGTCAAAATGCCAATTTGGCATTGTATAAACTAATTTTGTAGGAAACAAAACTTGGTTCTAAGTTTCTGATTTACTTCGGCACAAGAAATTACCCCATGCTCGGTTGTGCCATCGTTGAGGCCATACTCTGTATTCTGGTTACTCCGGACACGGGAGTTGGAGCCTGAAGCTCGAGCTTCCGTTTAGAGATTGGATTCGTTGAGAAGTAGCTGGTAGTGGGTAGTTTCCAGCACAATATCGAGCGGTCGATTAGAGGGCTGGGGGCTTTCTTTGGAAGCTGTGCGGAATAATGGAAAATGTTTGCGTATCGGGTGTCTTGCGGGGAATTGTCGTGTTCTGTTTATGCGGGTGGTTAGGTCAGAGGGTGTGTTGGAAGCGAATGGTGTCTTGTATTATTGGGGTGCGAAAATGGGTTAAGTGAACCATGGTGTTCGATGGGTGATCTTTTTCGAAGAACGATTAGGATCTTTTCTTGAGAAATTTTGTTTGAGCAGACTTGTATTGAAAGACACGTTTACGGAGCATTTATTTTTAATTTATTATTTTCAGGATTTGTAATTTGTTCGAGGTTTGTTTAAAGCAGAGTAGAAATACAGTGTTGATCGTATAATTAAAATTCGTGAGATATAACTCGCGTGAAATAGAGAAGTGTAATTCTATCGATGAAGTTTATAATTTTTTAAAAATCGTAATTGGTACATCACTGGAAATTTGATTAAATAATATTTACTATCTAACGGTCGAGAATTATATCTGTTAATGGCAGATAGTTACGCGTATCTTGAAATTTAATAAATTATTTTTTGTGTAATTTTTTATGGTGTCTTATCAGCAATTAATTTCCTCGATATGATCCGAACAGTTCTTTAGTAAATCTAAAAATCTTTCCTAGTAGTTTATTATTTTGTTATTTTCTGAGAAAACAGCTATAACAGTTTCTTTAAAAGTAACTATAAAATTAAACCAACGTCTCGGATGTTGGTCGAAGTCGTAAGAAAGCGTTCTGAGGGCTTCATAAAATGGTACAATTATCGTTAAAGAAGATTGCTCTGATAAAGCTCGCAGATAACTACTCTGATTTTATTTGCCATTGCAGATAGCATTAACTTCCAATAGAGTTTGGTCAGCATCCTTTGATCGGTTGCAACATCTAACAGGACAATTGTCACAATAATCCGTGGAAGGAATCTTGTTTAGATCTATCGATTCTCTCTGGCCATCGAATCCAATTTTTGAGCTCGCAAATCATGAATAACGTATTTAATTGGACTAACAGTTGAGATGATTAGCCTCTCAGGCCAGTGCACAAAGCAATTTCCATGCAAATACAATTTCACCCCGTTCGAGCATCAACCCGAGCAATTTGAAGTTTGAATAAAATTTCAGTTCTGGTTAAAATAGTAAAATCAGACGCTACATTTCTCACGTGTCGAAAGGTAGCCCAAGTTTTTGTTAAAAATTAATGCATAAAAAATTTTTTTTTAGTAGCATTTGCCACACAATTCGGTGTGTTATTTGAGTTTGAACGATCGGTGTCCGCATTGTTTTATTTTCCACAAAAAATAAACTGTCTTTAAGGGAGCGATAAAACTTGCAGCGTTTGCTTTTTCTATTTGCATTATAAATTTTATTCTTTTTTGTGCGTAGAATTTATATGGATTTTTTATTCCTGAAAAATTCATTTACGACCTAAAACTTGGTAAAAGAATAAAGTAAAGGCGAAAAAGTGACAAATGTTGTAAATAGTTTAGCGGAATATTTTCTATGCCTAAATTTAACCTTTTAACCTAAAATTTCCACCTTCCTGCACCCTAAAAAAAATCAAAGGTCGAAGGAACATTTTAATGATCGTTAAAGTCAGTTCAACTCAATTTGAAGCCTACTCCTCGATGAAAGGTTCCATAATTAGAAATAATTACGACTCGATTCAACGATCTTGTAGACCATTTTCAAGAATCGGTTCGCCCTGGATTCCTTCCAATTTCGTGTCAGCGGAATCGATGTTCTCGGTCTTCCTTCTCTCCGTCGCGTCGTAAATTTTTTGTTCTTTTTGGTTCCCATAAGCAAGGATGCAGTAGGTCGGTCATTTTTCACGGAAGAAAAATCCAGGCTGCGCGTAGAGATAGAAAACATAATGCGATTGCGTTCGTATCCACGCGATATCGCATGGACACCTGCTGGGCTAGGAGAAAACCAGTCGTCCGGCGAACTCAATTTCGAAACGCAATTTCCGTCCGAGTTTCTCGTTCTTCGTCGACTATACAAATCGAACGGTTGAAACCGGGTATCGGTTCCCATGATGTAATTAAATGTAGGAAGCGCTCGGTTACCGACACTTTGTTTTGGAAACGATTTTTCGGATAAATTGCGGTGATTAGATTCCTAAATCTAGGCGACGTATTTGTTCTGTGTTCATTTTTTTACAATGTTACAATTTTCTGTCGATTAATTTTGCGATTAGGGATATTTAAAGCAAGATTCATCAACGCGTATTCATCGCACCAACGATAACTACATATTCTCACCGCGAAACAAAAAAGCATTTAATAGAACCAATTTTACACTCATTAATCTCACGAACAAGTTACATATTAATTTACACTTTCTCGTAACGTAACATATACAAGCCGATACAAAAATTACTCTCAAAAGAAAAAAAGTAATTAAAAGCGACTCTATCAACCCACAGAAAAATCGATCACCTCTTCCTCAAGGTCCACGTATCTGCGAACACTCCAATATTCATCTCCGATAAAGATACATCGAGACGTGCCGCTTTAAATGTTCCACTACCCGAATGAAACCATCGAACAACCCACAAACATCCCCTATCGTTCCTCCCTCTTTTTTCCTCGACCCGTCACGGTCCAGAGCACAGTTCCCCTACCAGATCGTTTGATCGAGACACGTGTGTGTGCCCGTGCACACTGGATGTGTGTTTCAGGGACCCGAACGGCGTCAGCCCGCTAACATCGGGATCCAACGGGCTTCCGACCAGCCCGCCGTTCTGGGATTCGTACGATTCGATAAATCAGCTGTACCTGGAGGCCGGTCGAACAACGGAAATGCGGTCGCATTACAGGGGCCACAAGATGTCCCTGTGGCTGAATCTGTTGCCGCAGCTGCACAGGCCTGGCTACGAGATCAGCATGCGTCATCATCACCTGGCCGAAAGTCCGAGCCTGTACGAAGGCGCTGTCCGTCCACAGACGATGGCGCTTCCGTTGCCAGCTCCTCCGCTTCCTGTGCCCTCGCCCACCGAGCCGTCTTCTATCTCGAGCGTGATATCGACCACCGAGTGCACGCCTAACGCGACGGTCGCGACCACAGTGGCAACAACATCGAGGACGCTGCAGCATCCGAACTTGGGCCCAGGACCTAACAACTTGTTGAGAAAATTAGCCTCGAGTCACTATCAGAGTTACACCACGGCTCTTACCGTCACCATCGCCGTTGGTGTGTTCTTGCTGCTGTTGAACATTCTGATCTTCGCTGGGATCTATCATCAGAGGGACAGGAACGCCTCGAACGTGTCCGGAGGCTTGTCTTCGGCGTTCGGAGACAAGAAGAAGGAAGAACTATTGGAGGCAGGGTGTTCAGGTATAGAGGTGTCCTCCGGAAAACAGAGATTGTCTTCGTTGAACCTGATGGACTCGCCGTCCTCGAGTCCGCCGCCTCACAAATCTAAACTGGCGCAAGAGTTGGAGCTGCAGTTGCAAGAGTTTCAATGCTCGCCGCCCCCGGGAGGTGGGAAGAGGATACTCGAGCCACCGTTGTACAGTAGAAGTCCTTGCGTCCAGAGGACCCGCACTCCGTCGCCTTGCGTGGACGCGACCACTGCCAGGATGGAGGACGACGACGACGATGGAGACAGTAGTAGCGACGATAACGACGACGATAATCTCCCGGAACCCCCACCGCCACCGAAGGCTCCAGCGCCCAACGTTGGCTTGTCCTGTCCGGGAATCCTCAGGCAACCCGGTACGCCGGGCAGCGCCAAGAAACGTGTTCAGATCCAAGAGATTTCCGTGTGACGAGATCCTTTTGCCGATAAGAAGTCTGCTTGTTGGTCCTTGGGATCATCCGTGAGCCTGTCGATTATCGAGAATCCTCGATCCGTCGCTACTGCTGGCAGTAGTTCGGATAATTCGATAATATGAGACAGGAAGAGTCCCGACGTTGCGTTCGAGCACGAAATCGGAGACAGTAAACCACGCCATGGATTTGAGAAGTTGTTTAGTTCGATTGAATTTGAGGTTTTCGAAGGATGTTCTGCATAGGCCTACGATGTGGATTAACATTCGCGCGAAACGAAGAATTTTACGCTAAACAAGCACCATCTTTATCGTAATGAAAATTCGTATTTATGGTTTCATAGGATCATATTCGGGAGAATATTCGTAGCTGAAGATTACACCGGATTAACGAAGACACATAAACGCAGCAAATAAAGAGCACAAATCGATGGCCTTATGAGAATTCGGTACTTGTTCGAAGCAGTGTAAACAGGGCGGTCATTATTAAAGTCGATCTTCAAGGAACCGGTGTTCTCGCGAGACTCGACGAACATATTTTCCAGTATTTCTTACAACGCGAAAATAACGAAAAAAGAAAAAATTAAAAAAAAAAGAAAAAAAAGAAGAACAGAAGAAGAAGCAGTAGAAAGAAAATCTCTAGAAACAAGCGTCTCCTGTTAGAGACAATTTTTGCCAACGATTTTATTGATTGTTGATCGCGTGAAGATATTTCGTACCTTCAAAGTTAACCGTAGATCCACCGAGCTAAATTAAACGAACCTTAGCTTGCTTGTTCGAGTTCTTTCGGTTGTGGCCGATATCGAGAGGAACGTTGACCTTATCGAACTATGATATCCTCTAGAGAACGAGAAAGAGAACGAGAAGGAGAACGGAAAAAAGAAAAGAGGAAGAAAGAAAAAAAGCAAGAGAGAAAGACACGAGATTTTTTTTTTTTTAAAGTTCTCGACGAAAACCNTGCCAACGATTTTATTGATTGTTGATCGCGTGAAGATATTTCGTACCTTCAAAGTTAACCGTAGATCCACCGAGCTAAATTAAACGAACCTTAGCTTGCTTGTTCGAGTTCTTTCGGTTGTGGCCGATATCGAGAGGAACGTTGACCTTATCGAACTATGATATCCTCTAGAGAACGAGAAAGAGAACGAGAAGGAGAACGGAAAAAAGAAAAGAGGAAGAAAGAAAAAAAGCAAGAGAGAAAGACACGAGATTTTTTTTTCTTTAAAGTTCTCGACGAAAACCATCGACTCTTTATCTTCCTTCTTAAAAAGGTGTATAGAGTGGACGGTTGAAGGGCTAGGGAGAAGTTCCGTAGAAAAAAAAGGAGGGGGGGGGGGATATCGAGAGATAGGAACAAGGAGCGGTAGTCGTCGAGTAACAGTGGAATCGTCGCCGGGGGTCGTCGTGACGCTCTACGCCGTGAAACGAGGGGATTGATATAATCTCAGGAACCCAAAAGACAAGGCGCGCGCCGTGGAAGCCCGGCAGGATGCCTCGGGCTTCCTTTATCCGGATTTGTCGGAGCACTAAGTGGAATTATTCGAGGAATTGGAAGGTCTGACCCCGACTTTTCGGATCTCGTGACTTTTCGGGCGAGAGCAGGAAGTCGAACGGGGTTGAAACTGGACCTGATCAAGCGAAACTCTGCAGGTGTAGCACAGAGGGAGCCTGCTAGATAACGAATTGGTGAATCTGAAGTTCTCGTCAGTGTAATCGCGTGTGTCGTTAAGTTACGTGCGCGAAAGGGTTTGAGGGGAGGGGTGAAAGTGTGAAAGAGGGAAGAATCGTGGAATGAGTGATGGAATGAGAGAGGGATGGCGGTGAAATTGGAAGAGTGGTTGGTGAAGAGTGGACAGATATAAATTGTAAATTATATTCGGTGTGGGGGAAATGTTTGAGACGTGGGAAGTGTCCGGGTCCATCCTGAGTATATATTTTCGTTTCTTCTTGGAGGGTGCTTACAACGACGGTTCCTGTTGAATCTGGGGGTTGTATGGGTGAGTTTGTTTTTTTTTGTTTTTTTTTTGTTTTTTCTTTGTTTTACATTTGTTTTATATTTGGTTGATTATTTTTCAGCGTAGGAAAGAGACACACGTATTATTCGTGATTAATTATAATTAATTGCAATTAAAGGAATTTTTGAGGAATTAAAAACATCAGAGCTGGATTATTTCTGTTTTATTTTTAGATTCTTTTATGACAGCTTTTTTTTTATATAATATTATATTTATTTGATCAACAAGAAAGTATATTTTATGTTAAATTTGGCAACATTAGATTGTAACATTAGGTACTCAGTGTTTTTTATATTTTTAATTTCGATCGAAAGCTACGATTTTTAATCGTGTTCGAAGACACGATACATCAATTTGGAAACAGTTGGAACATCGTATTTTTTATAGATATTTCCTGTTGATATTGATTTAAATATAAATTCACGCGAAAATCGAATTTCAAAGTTACTCGTCGAAGGTAAATAGAATTTGCGATCGGTAATTTTGAGAACGTCATGTTCTTGTTTCGAGTGTGTACCGTTCCTGTTGACAAATGCCGCTGTTTACGAGAACTGTTCTTCACTGTTCTCCATCCCCTCGAACAATTAGCCTTGATTATGTTTCGCTGAATGCTGGAACAAAGTTAGACGCTTATCAAGTTCATAACAAAAGCGAGCAACAGCTGACCTACATATCGGTTGTATATTTTCCAGCAAGTTAAAGTGTTTGTTATTTTTTCCAACGAAGTAAATCATGGAGTGAATAAAATAAAAAATTTTTTTTAAGCATAATTGTAGCAAATTTATCGATTACGATAAAAAATTGTTGATATTTACTGTTAAAACGATGAACAATTTTTTTGACGAAGAAATAATTCGTAATTCGTGCAATTTGAAACTTTCTACTCGATAACAAGTAGTACTAGTCGGTTAATGGTCAGACGCGAAAGTAAGAACACTGTGAAGCTTCAATATTCCGATAGAGAAACAATTTTTTTTTTATTTTTTCTTCTCAACAAACTTCCAAGATACGTGGTACGTATAACTCCTCGTTACAGTTAGGAATTTATATATTACTTCGTAGAGTAAAATTTTTAAATCAAATTCCAAGTTTCCGAAGACACCGAACTTTGGTAATTTTGGTGAAACATACTTAAGCATTTATCAGCTATTTATGAGAATAGTTGAACTTTGTTCTTTCCATATTTTAATTATATCTCAAGGAAAAATCGTTGCGAAGAAATCCATGAATTATTTGTTTCATTTTTCGTAGTCGTTTCACTCCAGAATACTTTCCTCAAAAAGATCTCGATTCTTATCCCTTCTCGCTCTACAATTTCCCAATTACTACAACGAATCATCCTATCACCGCTGTTACTTGAAAATATTTTTAACTTCTTTCTTAACTTTTACCCCTTTACTCNTTGTTTCATTTTTCGTAGTCGTTTCACTCCAGAATACTTTCCTCAAAATGATCTCGATTCTTATCCCTTCTCGCTCTACAATTTCCCAATTACTACAACGAATCATCCTATCACCGCTGTTACTTGAAAATATTTTTAACTTATTTCTTAACCTTTACCCCTTTACTTCTGTAAAAATAATAAAAGCACAATTCTATTATCAAATTACCAGAATGCTATCGTATATTTCTACTTAGAGTCTCCTTTTTCACATTACTATATTCCAATTTCCATTCACCGTTGTATCAATGGTACAATATTACCAAGAACCTTTCCAATACTTTGCCTTCGGTATCCTTTCAAAATTCTATATTCTTCATTTTCCTTTCTCTACAATATATATATATATATA
>SMSQ01026092.1:80415-102208 GCA_019453375.1 Ctenoplectra terminalis
CAACAAACCTAAGAAAAACCTAAAAAACAAAAAGGTGAAATAACAACGTGGGAAAAACGAGGAACAAACGACAACTCGAAAAATAAATTCCAAGAGTCCGACTCCTTAGAGCTCAAACAAGCTGTAAGAAGCGGCAGAGAGAAGAGATAACAAACGGAATTCAAGCCGAGACAGGTCGAGAAATACCTTGCATCTCGCGTGAAAGGTGCGCGAAACGTGGTGGAGAGGAGAAACCTTCCTCTTCCACCTTTTCCTCTCCCGAGGCGGTGCTCCGTTTCTTCGCGAAACGCTGGCTTCGTTTCGATCACGGTAAAGCAGGCCATTCCTCCTTGAGGAATCCGCCATCGTCGGCGATGCCAGCTGCCGTGAAAACCACGGGAGACACTCGATGTTTTAGGGTAATGGAAATTCCGGTCCCCTAGCGGCTCCTCGAGAACGAGCAATCTCGAGGATCGTTTCTGGCTGAGCTATATACCGCACCTCCTTGGCCTGCCAAAGTGGCACGTGTGACAAACCTGTGTCTGTGTGCACGTTTACAGTCGTATGCTGTGTATTCCGTCATGTACAGGGTGTCAGTAGTCGGAATTCTTAAAAGTAAAGCTTGCTTGAAAATAGAGCCACCGTTTAAGTCTCTAGCTATAATTTTAAACAACAGTTTAAAAATTAAATCTTTAGCTTCTATCGTAAAATAATTTGGAGGTTGTTGAAGCGATGCAGCACAATTTATATCTGAATTATAGACATCACGGAAATACAGATCGTTGTTAAATTTTGGATCGCTATTCTTAATAAGAAAGGAAGATCTATAAGAAGCAATAAAAAAAAAAACTACCCTTGCAAAAATCTGTACCTTCTATCGTAAAATAATTTGGAAGTTATTGAAGCGAGGCAGCACAATTTTATCCGAATCATAGAAATCACGAAAATACAGATCGTTGCTAAATTTTGGATCGCTATTCTTAATAAAAAGGAAGATCTATAAGAACCAACAAAAAAAAAGTACCCCTGAAATCTTGTTAGAAATAAAAAAAAAAGTCTTGTTAGAAATTAAAAAAAAAAGTAAAATAAATATATTAAAATATCGAAGCCGAAACGTCTAAACAAAAGATACTCGGATACTTAAAAACGAAATAGGAAAGAAACCGAAGGTCTCGTGTCTCGGAATATTCCGCCACCCATCCAAGAAGGCATCGTATCGTAAATCCAAAATGGGTAAATAGTTCTTGGTCTTCAACATCCAACTTTCGTTCGTTCCCTTTCGCCACTTTTCCTTCGGCACGACGTCCCCTCGTCCTCCCGACGACCGCGTCGTCGTCGGCTCGTATTGACGTCTCGTGGTCTTCCTTGTGGAGGGTGGCTGAAGCTCGAGCTTTAATGGGGTGCTTCCTGCCTCTTGAGGGCCGAGCCAACGAGATCTGCCGCGGGCTGAAGTATAATTAGTCATGCCATACAGTCCGTGGCATAGACCGAGTGTACGGATATATACCGGCTATATTACCGCCATAACACACCGGTGACTCGAATGTAAATGAACGCTGCCGCGCCAGAAACGACGTTCCCTCCTATCGAACTTGTCTCGCCGATGTGGCCCACGTATTGCTGGCATGCGAGGTTAATTGAATCGGGCTTCCGGTGATCTTGGACAGCTACGAATCCGAGATGAATGGTGGTGAATCGGGGGACACGCGCCCCTTTTCGCGGGCGTTCATTGTCAACTTGAGTAGGGACCGGTGATTCAGTGATACCTGGGCGAGGGTTGCGGAGGGGGTTGCAAGGATTGTTCGGGATTGTGTGGGATCTGAGCGGCTCGAGACTGTCGTTGTTCGGGGTATGTATCTGTCAAGGTTTACGGCATTTATTCATTGTATTGGGATCATTTATAAAAATATAAATTTTTTGGGGTAGCATTCATGAAAATATTGGAATTGGTAGCGTTCACAAAAATATAAATTTTTTTGTAAGCAAGTTACCTTTAGAATAAAATCGGTACGGTAATATTNGAGATCTGCCGCGGGCTGAAGTATAATTAGTCATGCCATACAGTCCGTGGCATAGACCGAGTGTACGGATATATACCGGCTATATTACCGCCATAACACACCGGTGACTCGAATGTAAATGAACGCTGCCGCGCCAGAAACGACGTTCCCTCCTATCGAACTTGTCTCGCCGATGTGGCCCACGTATTGCTGGCATGCGAGGTTAATTGAATCGGGCTTCCGGTGATCTTGGACAGCTACGAATCCGAGATGAATGGTGGTGAATCGGGGGACACGCGCCCCTTTTCGCGGGCGTTCATTGTCAACTTGAGTAGGGACCGGTGATTCAGTGATACCTGGGCGAGGGTTGCGGAGGGGGTTGCAAGGATTGTTCGGGATTGTGTGGGATCTGAGCGGCTCGAGACTGTCGTTGTTCGGGGTGTGTATCTGTCAAGGTTTACGGCATTTATTCATTGTATTGGGATCATTTATAAAAATATAAATTTTTGAGGGAGAAACATACTTTTAGAATAAAATCGGTACAGTAATATCTGGTCCATTTATTGGGTCATTTATAAGAAATATAAATTTTTTGGGGTAGCATTCATGAAAATATTGGAATTGGTAGCATTCACAAAAATATAAATTTTTTTGGAGCAAGTTACTTTTAGAATAAGATATTTATTTGGATCGTTTATAAAAATATAAATTTTTGAGGGAGAATGTTGCTCTCAGTATAAGATCAGTACAGTTATATCTGATCCATTTATTGGGTCGTTTACGAGAAATATAAATTTTTTAGGGTAGCATTCATAAAAATATTGGAATTGGTAGCATTCACAAAAATATAAATTTTGAGGGGAGACAGTTACTCCTAGAATAAGATATTTGGATCATTTATAAAAATATAAATTTTTGTAGAAGAAAGTTACTCTTAGAATAAGATTAGTGCAATAATATCTGGTCTACTTATTGGGTCATTTATGAAAGATATAAATTTTTCTGGGAGATAGTTACTCGCACAATGAGATCAGTGCAACGGTACCCACCATTTTTCTTTATCAGTTTATCGCAAGTATCTATTAATCGAATTAAAACAGGCCGCAAAAAAATATATTTCCCACATCGTCGGTTTCTACGAACATTTCGGCAGCCACACAGTCCTTGGAATTTAATTTTACTAATGATTCGGTAACTCCAATTAAAATCAGAGCTGATCCGTACGAATTTTAACGTGTAGATATAAGATGATATTAAAAAGGGACATTTACGAAAGTTCGCTGCTATTTTTCAAGGCGTATATTTCATTAAAGATAAAGTACAGCGTGCTTTCACCAAAAAATTCTAGGTATTTAAAGAGCCTGTGCATTGGGTCAGAATTAAAAAAAATGCGTACACTTTGATACTAACACTGTCATGCTGTTATGCTTTTTAAATCAAACGTTATCAGCTTCGAACACACAAAATATATCGAAAGATTTTCCCGATACAAAATTTTTCTCGCTCGATAATGCGTCAGGTACTTCAAATAGAACGGAGTGAGTATATTATGTTTTTACCTTTTTTTTTCTTTTTTTTTTGGTTTTTACTCCGATTCATTTCGCGAGATGCGCATTTACGAGAAACAAAGTAGAGCGTACGTGTTTTACAGAGGTTGACTGATGGCCTCATTTGTACTAATTAATTGCTGACGTTAAGTAGGGTTGCAAGATAAACGACGAATAAACGAGTCGCGTGTTGACTGTAAAGCGCTATCGATTAGAAATGCCTTCCATTATCGACGCACGAATAATTACCACTATCGGTGAAAAAGTAGAAACGGCAGCGTAAAATGTTGTGTCGCGTCAGATATCACTGTTTATCGAACGTGGGGTATCTGGGTTGATATTTATCGAATTCGCGAAATATTTGTCTTTGGTCGCGAGATTTGAATCGAGTCGGAATTGCTACGAATAAACGCGAAATTTAACCTCGTGCTGTATCGAATTTATAATTGCTCGTATAACATGGAATTATTTTTTTTCTTTTTATAAACATTGGTATCTTCGTATCATAAATTTGAAAAAAAAAAATACTGTCGCTTAAAACGACACCTTAACTCTTAACCGATGATACGAAGTCCGATCTATTCTTCATTATTTTGCACTTGAACATTAAATTCTTACATTTTTTTTTTTTTAGAAAAAGTTAGTATCACTAAAGTTTGATTCTCAATAAAACAAGTACCACTTCAAAAATTTCACAGTAACCCAATTACAATCGACACTAACCCAATTAAAGGTTAGCGTTTTACACTCTTTTTTAAAATTCATTTCGTTACGATAAATTAAACTAGAATATTCCGAACAATTTGTTACGAATGTCTGTTCTTTAAATATAATTTACATCCAAAGGAAATTAAACATAGAATTAATAACAATTATTTTTCGGTTTTAATTAAATTATACAGAATCTCACGCAAACTCGTACAAAATCACAGAATCAATCTCCTTCGAAACGAAGCTTGACGCGAACAAATTCCACAACTTTGATTAAAATTTCTCCCTACACGAAAGCATCGCCATATTGCATCACGACTTTTTCATCGTACTCTCGTACATTCGTACACGTTTGCGTTCAGTCTTGAAAAAAAAAAAAAAAAAAGAAAAAAAAGGCAGCGCGAAGGAGAGCGTTTTCATGAAGGTATTTGGCTCGCATACGAGCACATGAGCTAGGGGTTGAAGTATTTGACGGTCGTTTACGAGCAACATACTGGGCGTGCGGCGATAACGCCCCCGCTATGGATATCACCCCGTTTTATGATCGCATGAAAAGGCATGAAATAAAATTCTCGCGCTTTACTGCCGTTAAAGACTACATTGTGATTTTTATACGTTCACTTCGTTTGACAGTCCTTTGAAAGAGGAATTTCGTTTAGGCGATAATAAATAAAACTAGCGCGTCATAATGAATCGGAATCACAAATATTCTTTTAAAGTTGCATTCCGAATGGTGTTTCACTCGGAGAATTCTAACAAAAATTTAGCGAATTTCAAATAGAAATTTAAATCGTATTTTACTCGGTATTTCGTTTAGAGAGCTTCGGTTCTAATTTAATAAACGAAATATTACAATTTTTGAACCGAGTAAAATTATTTTCTGCTTACGCGAATTTTAAATCACATCGTTGGAACGAGCTTCGAATAAATTTTTAAGGAACGAACGGTGAATCTTTGATAAAAAAAAAAAACAGGTCTCTGTATATTGAAATGGTTGCGCAAATATACAAATGTGGTTCGCAGATAGATGTCGATGAGGTTGGTAGCTCGTAATTTAAAAGGTTGAGCAAATATTTCCTCGAAAGTATATTCGTTCTTTCTTTATGAAGTGCACGGTGGAAAAGAGAAAGGGAGAGAGAAAGAGTGCTGAGAAGCCATAACACTCCACTAAGGCTGTACCCTCTGTTTACGATGGTGTAAAAAACACTTTTGACACGAACTTTTTACACCTTACGAGCCGGAGGCAGTATAATATGGAGGGTCGTAAGTTCGTTTTATTTAAGATTTTAAGAGAACTTGTATTTGACTTTTCGAAACGAAGGATCGCGTTTGAGAGAGGCTACGGAAGGAAGTTAGATTGATTTTTAACAGAATTACCTGTACTGTAGAAATTTAAAAATAACTTAACAGAGTAAGTTAAAGCGAGGCATAGAAATATATTGAAATAATTTTTGTACCTTTGTTTTTAAATTCCTCTTTCTTTTTTTTTTTTTAGTGAAAATCTGTTGTATCGTATTTCAAAGCTGTCCGATTTTCGAAAGATGGTCGTGTTCAACGGCTAAAACATACGTGGGAAATTGATACGTATAGACACGGCTGGTATCGATGTTTCGGACACGTTTAATTCGTAAATTGTGGTTCACTGTCGGTCGATTTTGCAATTCAAGAGAGTTATGTTTAGAGATTCGATTGTACCGGCAGCCATTAGTAGCGCAGTTAGGGAATAATTAGATAATACGTTCACATACCTCATATTACAGGACATTAACGGATTCACATTCTGTAACAAAGCTCGATAAGCCGAGTAATGGCGGAGCTATTTCTGCAGGCCTAAAATCTGTACAGAATTTTGTATTTATTTTTTTTAAAGCACAATTTAAAAGTGATTTCTCTGTGGAGCGATATAATTTTTTGGCGCGTTGAATATTAAAAAAAAAAAAATTATTCGCGAATTATTGCAGGACATTAACGGATTTACATTCTGTAACAAAGCTCGATAAGCTAACGCCTAAAATCTGTACAGAATTTTGTTTTTATTTTTTTTAAGCACAGTTTAAAAGTGATTTCTTTGTGGAGCGATATAATTTTTTAGTGCGTTGGATATTTAAAAAAAAAAAAATTATTCGCGAATTATTTCAGGACATTAACGGATTTACATTCTGTGACAAAGCTCGATAAGCCGAGTAATGGCGGTGCTATTCCTGCAGACCTAAAATCTGTACAGAATTTTGTTTTTCTTTTTTTTACGTACAGTATAAAAGTGATTTCTTTGCGGAACGATATAATTTTTTAGTGCGTTGAATATTTAAAAAAAAAAAATTATTGGCGAATTATTTCAGGACATTAACGGATTTACATTCTGTAACAAAGCTCGATAAGCTAAAGCCTAAAATCTGTACAGAATTTTGTTTTTATTTTTTTTACGTACAGTATAAAACTGATTTCTTTGTAGAGCGATATAATTTTTTAGTGCGTTGAATAGTTAAAAAAAAATTATTCGCCAAGATTGCCACTATTTTGTATTTAATTGTAATTTTCAGAATTTTGTAGTTATTATATATTTTATAATTGGAGAGAATTATAAATTTTAGATTTCAGTTTTGTTAATCGTTTCTGGTATTCATCTATAATTCGTATTGTAATTTTCGTGTATCGAGATAATTTTCATTTGATAGAGTCAATAGACGTTCAACGGGAGTTATGTTTCATTTGTTTCACACGTAATTGCCTACAAAGCTAGTATTATATTTTGGAAGTGGGATATCAATTGAAATTCGATATTAGTTTATTGGTAACGACAGTTTGAATATTTTAGGTGTTATTCGGTGACGCGGAGAAATGCGATTGTACAAAGGGTTGTATTAAACGCGCAGCACCAATCACCATTTATATCTATCCGATATTCTAATTCATTTTCAATTCACGAATCTTATACTCTGTCATGATTTATGACCACCGTAGGAAATACAAAATAGCTTTGCATTGATTTTGAAATTAAGTTCCGTTCGAGATATTCGATAAATCATACAGTGGCTACAAAAACTAAGCGAATAAATTTAGTTTCCCGTCATATAATAGTACTTTTATGCCGGTACAAAAATTTGTCATTAAAAAAGAAAAAAAAAAGAATATAAAATTTAAAAAACGTTTCATCCATATTTTTCGACATTCAAATCCTTCTTATAGCTACTGCCAGTTACTTACCCGTCGCACCAAAATATCCATCCGATATAATAATCCAAACAGAAAAATTGCAAAGGTTCCGCGTTAATTACAAAAAATCTTTTAATTTCTCTCACTTCGTACTAACAGACTCTAACGACATCGTTATCAAGAAAAAAGATAAAATTGCACGCAATATCTCTCACCTTCCTCGTAAAAGCATAGAAAACAAAAATAAAATGAAATAAACGCTTAATCTACGCTCTGTGGCAAATAAAATTCAATTCGCCGTCATAATTAAACGCGATCCATTTCCCGCGATTTTTCCTCGCTACTGTAAATCCTTTTTCCTTTTCCGAAACAAAAATCACCGTTCCTTTACCTCGTGTCCGTGAACAGACATCCGTAACAGTCTCGCGAACGAATTTCTCGTGGAGGAGGTAATTAGATAATCGCAAAGTAGTCGTGGCGAACGTGAAGGAGGCTCATTGCCGGTGCTTGGGCGATTCGATAAAAGCCAAGGGTATAAACCACGCCCGTCGTTAGAGCTAACAAAGTGGATTAACGCGACCGGTGGCGCTCTCGGCGCTCTATCGAGCCCGTTTCATCCCCTACGACGTTCAATCGCCTCTCCTTTCCTTCTACGGCATAATCGGACAAACTTGCTAAGAAAATTGTTTTCAGACCCGTGGTGTTTTGCTGCGGGTAATTGTAAGTTAATATAGCTTGAGGCAGCCGCTTCTGGTTAAGGTGTTTGCCTTTAGAGAGGGTGTTTGGTGATTTTATTGAAATTTAACCCAACTTCTTCTTTTCTCGAGTGGTTTTTGTCGTTGGTAATGAAGTTTCATTTCTACGTTGGATATATCAGATGTATCGGGCTGTTTCGTATCAAATATTATCATTTTCTGTGAGTTATTAATTGATTGAAAGTAATATTATATTTGGAATTTATTGCGTTGGATACGAAAATTGAATTTAGTCGAATTTAACAGGATCGATGAATCGTCGATGATTATGAAATACAATGGTAGATTGTGAACTAGAGTGAACAATGGTATGTTAAAAAAATTTTCAAAGGTGATGTCTCGGAGGAAAAAATTTTATTCTGCACTTTTGACTTAGTTTTTTTTTTTTTTCTTTTCTTTTTGTTTGAATTCACTCTCCGTTCGGTTGTATAATATCATTAACTATTTTCTGTACAGAACGGTGTAGAAAGGTACAGAGACCATTCAAATTACCATTTTTAATATTTCAAAAACTGTGGTAATTGACTTGACTGTAAAAGAAAGTCTTTTCTGTGCTAAATAATTTTCATTTAAAAGAATTTTTTTTCCATAACATCGAACATATTCAAGATGGCAATTTTTATTAATCAACCTCCTGTAATAAATATGCACACCATTATCACAAATTTCTCTTGTTTATCTCGCGCGTATTACTTTATATTCTATACGAAACCCCGGATCGTTGAGCGATAACAAACAAATATAATTCCAACCCAGATCTAATAAATATTAAATAATTCTCAATGGAAAGCCAATGAAATCGTGCATCGATCGAATTAATTACTCGCGTTTTAAAACCGACTTTTCTCTATCCGTCGCGTATGAAATGGCTATTGTAAAAAAGAAGCCGGAGCTGGCGAAAAAGGGTGGTAAAAAAGTAATCGACGAGTGGAACGACAGAGGTCCGCTTGGAGGTCGCGCGACATCGGTATTTCCCTGCGATTTATATCGCCGAAAAATGAAAATTCTCATTCGGTTACATTCTTTCGCGGCCTGTCGAATTCAATTCAACGAGGACCATTTAAATCGCTCGGCTAAAGTCGATTCCGAGCGACCCGTATGTGCACGGGCGCACGAGTGTGCGTGAAAATGAGTGATTAGCGGGAATACATCAGGTGGAATCTCATTCGCCAAACAGGGACAATATTGTTCCGAATCCGAAAGACTCGCGTGCTACCATTTTTTCTTTCTTTTTCCTGCCTCTCGGTTTGCCCACATCGAACAATGGAGTCTGAAATACGAGCGACGAGAGAACTCTGTTGGCCTTCCTCTTGTGTCGCCGTTATTCTTTCGAAACGTCGATAAAACGACAGTGGTTGTTATTATAACGAAACTGCAGCTGTTGCTTAATTAATAGGCAGGATTAGGGGTTCCGAAGTTTTCTTTTGCAATTCAGATTTTTTGTCCGGGATTTTGGTGATTGATAAATGGTCAGCTTTGCTCGAATTTGAAATCTTGCATAATACTGTAGAGTTTTTATTTAAATGTATAGTTTATAAACGTTTAATTAATAGGAATAAAGTTTAGGTGAGCGACTATGACGCGCAATAATATACGATTCGTCTTGCAACAATTCTTTAACTACACGGCACACTCGTTCGACGCTCTCTCAACACTGTTCAACTCTAGTCAACACACTACACGCTCTCTCAACACTCTGTTCAACTCTATTCAACACTCTATACGCTCTCTCAACACTCTGTTGAACTTTATTCAACACTCTGCACGCTCTCTCAACACTCTCTTCAACTCTTACAACAATTCTTTAACTACACAGCACACTCGTTCGACGCTCTCTCAACACTCTCTTCAACTCTAGTCAACATTCTACGCGCTCTCTCAACACTCTGTTCAACTCTATTCAACACTCTACACGCTCTCTCAACATTCTGTTCAACTCTATTCAACACTCTGCACGCTCTCTCAACACTCTGTTCAACTCTGTTCAACACTCTACATGCTCTCTCAACACTCTGTTCAACTCTATTCAACACTCTACACGCTCTCCTCAATTCTCCGTTCAACACTGTTCTACGCTTTCTCCAACTCTGCCTACGCATCGACCCATCGTCCGTCCGTTGGGTCCGGTCCCCGTCCGTTACTCCTTTATTGCCCTCCATAAACTACAAGTCCTTAAAACTACGACACTACAATATCTACCTTCTTTTTTTATCAATTTTATTCTTATTATTTTTATAATTAGTATTTCTACTTTTGCAGAGTAGAAATACTGAGACAGACTTGGACAAGGTAGACTGTGAATTTTTATAGAAATTTTTATTGCCGAGAATGTAGCAAAAAGAAGCAGAACTTGGGTAGAAAATAATTTCGCTACCAATCTTGCGCCTTTAAATTTCCAATAAATGTATAAAAACCTGCAGTTTAGTAATAAGTAATTAACGCAGTCGTAAAAACCGGGTGCATGTATTTTTATTACTCGCAGAATTATTTTTATCCGCCGTGTTTTCTCGCAAATATTTTTAACAGAGAGATACGAACGTATAAAACTTCATTTTTAGTCGTTTTTTTTTTCTACTATCAGTTTCTTACTTTTTCTGGTCGCTCGACGAGAAGAATCAGCGTTGATTATTAAAGTTCGTTGGTAGATTTGTTATTAAAAATTTGTTTTGAAATCATAAGACCGTTGAATGGAGATACAGTCCATTTAGTTTGATTTACAATAAAATTTACAAATCCCTTGGCGATTTTAACGCTCGCTGCCAGCGAAGATAGAAATGGAGCTTTTAGGTTAATGCAGTCCTTGCATACATGTATTTTCAACAATTGAAAAACCCTGTTGGTTCTCTCTCCTTCCGTGCTATTTTTAGAGATTTCCTTCAAACATCGATATTTGTAATTTTAACAAAGTATCTCTGTTTAATTGGAACCGTTGTGTCGGTTTATTTTTGTTTCTATAATTTTTACCTTAAAAGTTTTCTAATCGCACAGAAGAGGAATAAATTGTACGAAATAAAAGAAAATTGCGGTCCAAGCAAATGAATGGTTTCTATTTGGTTGGATCTGGATTCTTACAAATCTTTTAGGATTTTGGTGTTCGATAAAAATAAAGGCAGAGCTGAAGGTAAAACGGAGCTGCCGCGTTTCCAAAATAAAATTTATTTTCCAACAAAATCCTGGTGAATCTGTCGAGCTTGGTTTTCCTCGAAAGTTTTTGTTGGTTTAAGAAAGAGGGAAACATTGAAAGCAGTGAGTTAAAAGGATCGTTGGTTCGAAAAATTGTTACCGGTTTGTACATGAATTTACAAAAATTATTTTAAGCGAATATAATTCTCGATTTGAAAGAGAAAATGTAAAAAATTTAATTTCTGTCATCTGCTTTATTATTACTTTACGATTTATTTTATCATTATTTTACCAATAGGTTTGTTCTATTTGCTCAATTTAATTGCAATTCTTTGGCATAGAAAAATACCTAATGCCTTTACCGAAGGAGAGTTTATCCCCGTTGAACTTCCTTTCTGAAAGATGCGTCTGAAAGATAGCCGGTTCTCGGAATCGATTTTTGTTTACCATAGAATTCACGAGTCATCGATGCCGATAAAACTTACAACTTATCCATTTTACGTGAAATCGACAGACTTTTCCTCGCTTCTTTCACTCACTTTTCTCCTTCCCCACTTTTTTCTTCCTTCAACTAAACTTGAAAATTCACAAAAAAATATTTCCCTAAGTTTCGTTAAAATTAGTCAAATTTTCAATCATACAAATTAAGATACTTAGTTTTAAGTCGTTTCAATTTGACCTCAAACAGCGAATACCTAAAATGGCGTCCGAAGAAGATGGCGCTTGCTGAAACATAAATTGTGAACGAATCGCGTTAGTTACTGTTCACCTCACACTGTTTAAAATTAAAACACATATTTCCACACGAATCCACATATATTTACCCCCACAAATATATTATTTTAACTCAGACATCAGTTAAATCTAAGTTGTTCTGATTTTTTTTCCAAGCCATCACTCTTCAACCTTATTCTATTACGAAACCAAACAGAACAAACAAACAAAAAAAAAAAAAAAAGAAAAATACCTGGTACATTCGTCATTAAAAAGAAAGTTTTAACCGAACTAAAAGAACTTGGAAGAATATTTGAAGTCAAGTTAGAAACAGAGGTCGAACACCGACAAAGTGTTTCCAATTTATTCGAATCCAAGCAACTCGACTAATCTCGACGAGACTTAACCACCGTCGTTCCTTCGTTCTGAAAAGAAATTCAAATCGTTCTTTCCTCCGCGTACCGTGTCCTTCTTCCGTTTCTTTCTTTCTCAACGATTGAATATCTGAACGGTTCATCTTCGTCGAAGCGACGGCACCTTGAGCTATCTCGCGAACAGATCGAACCTACCGATGGAATTTCGCGAGCATCGCCGCGAGTCTTATCAGTTTTCTTCCACCTTCCCGTTTTGGTTGATGGTGTCGGCGGTTGTGGCACCGATTTCCGGAAATTCGCGTAGAATGGCCCGCATCTTTGGCGTTCCTGCACCTGTTGAATTAGGGCATCGATCGAACCTCCTTACGAGCAGATGAATGCCAGCCAAGAAAGGGAGGGGTCGACTCGTTTCTTCGACTCGGAGCCACTGAATAAAACGATAAATTCAACGAAATACGAACTTTCCGACAGTTCTATCTGCTTCTTTCGTTGTTCCTCAGCTATGGTGAAGTTAATAGTCAGATTATAGAAACTATGCAAGCTCGTACGTTTAGACGGTTCAGTGGAACGGTTTAAAGAGCTACTTCGTGAGATACTTGAGAAGCTTTCCCGAATTTCGCTACTTTTATGGACTTGGATTAAGCTTTTCTTCGGATAGTTTCATTCTGTTTACGTGGTTCTGAATTAGTTTAAAAAAAATAGGAGAATCACGGAGAACGAATACTTCGTGTAAATCAAGAAATGGGTATATGTAATTCGTTTTGTTTATTTAATTATATATATATATATGTAATTTATAATTGAAATATTTTTCCTCGAAGGAAAAATATGTCTATTTTTGTTAAGTTTCTAATTTTTATTTCGATCAGTAGGTAAATAAAGGAGTACTTCGTTATAATTGAATTGAAAAGGGGAACAATGAAGTTCTGTGAAAAGAAAAAAAAAAAACTTAATGCGTAACTAACGTTGTGAAAGTTGATATTTTTACAATGTTCAGGAACACGAAAAAAATATATATTTCCGAAATCAAGAAAATGATTAATTAGTTGAGAGCGTTACGAATTTAAAAATTGCTCTTCTCCAAAAGAAAGAAATAAAAGTGAACTTAAAAAGAAATAAAAAAAGAAAAAAAAAGAAAGAAAACAAAGAAAAGAAAGAAAAAGAAGGAAAAGTGTGATTTATTATATTTTTCTCTTATAGTAGAACTGGAAACAACAAACTAAAATCGTACGGTCAAACAAGTTGGTCGCGTATCGATCGTTTGGATCATACCCGAGTAGTTAACGCGAAGAAATATTTCATTGGTCAAACTAATCGATATATGCCGTAGGTTAGAGCGTAACACAGCGTAGAATGTAAAAGGTGTTTCAGTTTGTATTGAGACAGCATGTCGATCGTACGCGTTCACTCAATCGCCGCATTGATCGCCGATGTTTCGCTCGGTTTGCCGATTCGTACGCGATCGAAATAATGCGAACGTTTCCTCTCTTCGAATTCCGTTCGTGTTTCTCGGTGAGTTCGTCGGAAATTGTCACAATTTTGTATCCACTGTGCGCGTCTCCGGAAGGCAAACAGAAAAAAGGTTATGTTCTTCGTGTGGGCAGCGGAAACGTGAGTACTCGGCGTTGTTTATTCAATTCTATCTTTCATTTCGTTCTGCGGTTCAAAAAATATTAGAAACTCAAGGTTTCTGTTTCGTTCGACAAATTTTACGCGTTAATTCTTCGTAACACTCACGACTTGGTTCTCGATGGTTTTACTCAAATAATTAAGAAAAAAAAAAATTGGAAATTAGAGATTGTTAGATCAACCGAATTGTAGTTATCGATTCTCGAAGATACCTTGTGACCTTTTCTGTTCTTCTGGAAAAATGTACATTGAAGACTTTAGTTAAATCAACGAAATCAACGAATTCTAAAATGTAGAATTTGATAGAATTACAAAAAATATTTTCACATATTATTTTTTGCATCGATATACCGATTCATTAGCCTGTATTATATTTAATTTTCTATCATTAAGTAGGACATTTACGTCATGAAATTTAGATGTTGCAGAAATAAAACGTAGAATCTAGTCGGAAAATAAATTTCTGCTGTTCACCACTAGGAAAATTAATTTTGTTAATAATCCGTACGACAATTAATAATGATAGACCAAGAAAGGGAATATTTCGGGTAACGAAATTAAAATTTGATCGCGTTCGTGACATTGAAGCGGGAGTAGCTAGCGCGTCGGGTCACGGTGCTACATTTCGTATCGTTTATTCCGATGAAAACACGGGCGAGTTCGTCAGAATACGGAAGCGGCAATATTTAATGAGCTGTTCGGTGTTCCGTCGTTTCTTCGACCTACACGTGTGAGCACGCTAGCTCGTGTATACCTTTTACCGTCGCGGTCAACCAAACAACATTAAAATTCCAATTTGCCTTCACGCGCTCTTGAGAGATACAGACAATGTTTGTTTCTTATTTTCTATATTAATTTCGTCTAATTAGTGTCTCGTGACTTGATGTTTTTAACAAATACGTCCAACTGTAACACGGTCGGAAATAAATAAAATATTTCACAGTATCTAGAAACAGAATTTTTTCTCAATTTTTTATCTATTTATTTTCTTTTACAAAAAATCATTCATTATGCACGGATTCTCCTGTGTAGAAAATTACAAAAAGTGTGACAGAAAAATTGGAAACTTAAATTAGGAAAATTGTAAAAGAGGAAGGTACAATTTTTAATTATAATGTTTAGTACTTTTCTTCTTTCTACTTCGCATCGACCATTAAAGCAATCTTATACAGTGTTGTAATACGCGTCCAGCAATAGATATTTTAGAAATGCATCGGTTGAAAAAAAAAAAAAATTCTTCGGCCGTATCGTAAATTGACAATGAAAAATCACGTGATTCGAGGAGTACGATCAAAGGAAGGTGAATCTGGTTCGTGTACTCGCGTGGTACGATATATGTTATGCAGTAAGAGCTTACTATCTCAATCGTGTCACGTTTCGAGTTCTAGAAGCGATACTCCAAGTTCGTATTATATCGACTACCACTTCGCTTCCAATAAATTCCACTTGCCCCGAACCTTCGTGCCCTTCGGTGTAATATGATCGTCGCGTGTGTGGGTGCATCGTATCGTACCATTTGCACGAAGTTCTGCACTTTGCTTCTGCTCGTTCGTCGTTATTTCACGCGTTTCGTTCTGATCGATACTTATTTCCAATCAGATACTTCGCGAGGTAGTTTTTCACTTATTTTTTCCTTCTTTCTTTCTTTCCGTTAGAGTTGTATAATTATTAAGTGTGCATAATGTGTGACTTAGGAATTGCATACTTGTGCGAATTTTGTTCACTTATCAATATTAACTTTGATTATTATACTACTAGAATTTGTAAAAATGATAAACTGTTGCTTTGCTCTTTCAGAATAATTAAATAATTTTTGTGGGAAGGGAAGGAATCGCTATGTTTTAAATATCGCGGGTTTTTGGTTAAAATTTTGGTTAAAATGCGCTTAAAATGTAATGTTTTATCATTTATTTTATGATAATATAAAAATAGATGCGAAAGATATATCGATTTGAGCATATATAGGGAACAATGATTGGTGAAAAAATATTAAACAAAATACGCAAATACTGCACATGTTCAGTCACATCTGGTGCACGTATGCATCAGTTAATGCAATCCTAGGTATCATGAATGCACACGTGCGTGATAATAGAATAACAGAGCCATAATATAATAACAGTAATAGTAGTGAAATTAGTACATTTCTGTTGCAAGTAGCTAAGTGTATAATTAAATCATCGACTTCTGTTTAATACCTATAATCGTTCACACAAATTTTACATTGTTTCTTATATTATTTATTTTGAATTACTAATTTTATACGATCTTAAACTCAACACCAAAAGCAATCTCGTATTTTACAACCCTATATCTTTATTTTTCTAGAAACGAACAACGAAACCTGCTCCATCTAAAAACTTCCAACTCAAAAAGTTTCGACTGCAAATACTGTTCATCAAACGCTATCAAACGATCCAAGCTCACAAATAGTCCACGAACCAACCGCAAAAGCAATCTCGCATCTCATAACTCTATACTCTTATTTTTTTAAAAACGAACAACGAAACCTGCTCGATCTAAAAACTTCCAACTCAAAAAGTTTCGACTGAAAACACTGTTCGTCAAACGCTATCGAACGATCTAAGCGCACAGATATTCCAAGAATCAACCCTAAAATCAATCTCGCATTTCATAACCCTATATTCTTATTTTTTTAGAAACGAACAACGAAATCTGCCCGATCTAAAAATTCCCAACTCAAAAAGTTTCGACCGAAAACACTGTTCATCAAGCGCTATCGAACGATCCAAGCGCACAGATATTCCAAGAATCAACACCAAAAGCAATCTCGCTTCTCACAACCCCATATCCTCAATTTTCCACGAGTCTTCTAGCAACGAACAACGAAATCTGCCCGATCTAAAAATTCCCAACTCAAAAAGTTTCAACTAAAAACACTGTTCATCAAGCGCTATCGAACGATCCAAGCGCACAGATATTCCAAGAATCAACCCTAAAATCAATCTCGCATCTCATAACCCTATATTCTTATTTTTTTAGAAACGAACAACGAAACCTGCTCGATCTAAAAACTTCCAACTCAAAAAGTTTCGACTGAAAACACTGTTCGTCAAAGTCTATCAAACGATCCAAGCTCACAAATAATCCAAGAATCAGCACCAAAAGCAATCGTATTCAATTCAAAAAGCAATCTCGCATCTCACAACCCCATATCCTCAATTTTCCACGAGTCTTCTAGCAACGAACAACGAAATCTGCCCGATCTAAAAATTCCCAACTCAAAAAGTTTCAACTAAAAACACTGTTCATCAAGCGCTATCAAACGACCCAAGCGCACGGATATTCCAAGAATCAACACCAAAAGCAATCGTATTCCATTGAGAAACCAATCTCGCATCTCTGGTCACCCACATCTCGAATCCCGCCGACAATCTCCGAGCAGCATCTCTCCTACAGGATCTCGTTCCAGCCTCTTCTCCGAGAGTCCGTCCTTCAGTGACCACCACTTGGCTTCCTATAATTCTGTTTACCCTTCGCCCCCTGTGTACGTTCATCCACGTGCATCGTGCGGCGATCGCGGAGCACGGATCGAAAGAACCAGTCTCCACTCGAGGTAGCGGAAAGGAGTGTTCACAGAGATGCAGAAGAGAGGAAAGCGAAAGAGAGGAAGGGTGAAAGGATGGGTGGTTCGAGGGATAAAGGAGAGAAACACGCGATAGAGAGACGGCATCGAGGCCGCCGCGGAATATTGCGATGGGAAATCCGACGTTAGATATCGACAGCTTGATAAAATGGAAATACCGTAGACGACGGGGTGGGCTCGGTGGCGCTATAGGCTGAAAAGGGGTGCGGTGGCGCACCAGGACTACCTTTTTTTTCGTCTTTTCCTCGGGTTTCCGCGAAAATTACCGCGCGGAGAAACGGATACGCGTGGTCCTGAATGGCCCGTTGAACGTGCTCCAGATACACTCGGTCTGGTGCCGATAATCGCCACCCCTTCGTCCAATCGAATATTAAGTGTTATTTACCGCGAGAAGGAGAGACGATTTGGGGCTGCGGCAATTACGCGCGGTTTTGACCGCGTAGACGAGCGCTGGGAAAAATGAACGGGTGGAATCGATGGCGAGAACGGGTTGATTAGAACGTGTGTGTGTAGTCCTTTTTTTTTCTCTTTTTTTTGTGGTTCAAGTGGTTAATTTTGAGGTTGAGCGGTTGATTTAAGGTGTACGTTTGTTAACTGAAGTTTCGTTGATGAGGAATTGGTAGATTTTTAGGAGAACTGGTTGGTTCTTGTGTTGACATTGATGTTGAGCGTTATTATGTATTATGATGAATATTAGTGAATATTGGTGTAGGATGAATTTTAATGAACACGATTTTCATGGCTGAATTTTTCACATTAGAATCATTTTTGTATAGGTATCAATGAACTGTTGTGAGAAAACGGTACATTTGTCGAACATTCATCGTCGAATGGAATAAATAGAGGATAAAAAGATTTATATTAGTATCCAACGTTACAGTTAATTTCGTAATTTATCTGCTATAAATTATCTGCTATAGCTTATCAGAGACGATTGTTTTATTTTTTTAAGAATGAACAGATTTCACCCGACATTTTCTTTCTAAAATTCTCCTCGCGTCACATTATGCCAGTATCGCTGTAAACAAACGGTGCGATAGATTTATGAAAGGTGACACGATGTTACTTCTCGCAACAAAGTTTTAAAATAATGTCAAACCTGAAGTTAGGACAGCTTTCAAACAATAGTCTCCTTAACTTCACGCAGTGCTTCCTTGATAAGACAAAGTTGCTGAAAGCTAATACAATTGTGTAAATAAGTTAGTGCCAGGCCTAGCTTCGTAAAATCAATATCGTGTTGAATATCTACGGTTCAAACGAAACGCTTCTATCTCCGTGAAAATTGTATGAAAAATCCAACCAAGCTAATTTGCGAACAGTATTTTTTAAAACTGTCAAAAACTAGGAAAATCTCTCGTCTCTCTTCGTCTTCTCTCATCTTCGCGACGTTATTTCAAGAACATTTTTTTCTCGTTATCTTTTTGTACATTTTATTATAATTTCAAAGGCTCGTTGAATTTATTTAAACGATCGTCGAATTAGTCGCGTTACGTTGTTACAGAAATTATTAACAGAACGAGCGCGATGTGTTTCGTCGGCGCTTCGAAATCACGAAATCAAACGACAATGCGACATTAATCGCCGCCGCGCGGTTAATAACATAATTCAGGAACGGAAATGCGTTTCGGTGCAGTTACTTTAACAAAAGCTTTTGGCATATATGCTTCATTATTTCGGTTTTATGGCGAGTGTGTTCTCTCAGCGCGTTACTCTTACGCGTGAAAATAAATTTCGCCCTTTAATTTTGATCGGATACCAATACGACGAGAGATTTCATTAGCGGCGATTAACGTTTGCAAAATGGAAAGTGAAAACAGTTTTCGATGAAATGACGACGAACCGAAATGGTGCGCCGTGAATTCTTGTAAAATGAAAAGTCCTAAAACGTTCAATAAATTCGTTGATAATTGTTTCGCGATTGCTGATGGCGATGAAACGTTTCGAATTAATTTCAAGTCGTTCCAGTAGATAAAATGGGTCTTTCGGTTTGTGATCGATGTAATGAAAAGGTATTACTTTGCCAATTTGTTTTGGATGAAATTGAGCTTTTGTGACGTAGCTCGATGCTAAATTAAAGCATCAAATAGCGACTCTGATGGATGCTGTGACACCGGAGGTTTGTGTGTAGCGTTTTGCTTTTTTCAATAGGGAACCGGCGCTATTTTGTCGAGTGAATTCCGTAATTTATACTAACGAGTAAATTTTCCAGAATAAATATCCTTTCTGGCGACTAGGTGTTATTTTAAAAATAAATCCATCGCTCGTTAACGTTTACGATAGAACAGGTTAATACTTTTTTTTTTTTTTCTTTTTTACGATGTTTATAATTTTAGTCTACCCTTTATTTAAAATTCTGATCTACCCTGTATTTATAATTTTGGTTTGCTCTTTATTTATAATTTTGGTTTACCCTTTATTTATAGTTTTGGTCTATCGTTTATTTGTAATTTTGGTGAACCATTTATTTATAATTTCGGTCTATCCCATATTCGTAATTTTGGTTTATCCTTTATTTACGATTTCGATCTAGCCTTTATTCGTAATTTTGGTCTACCCTTTAATTACGATTTCGATCTGGCCTTTATTTGTAATTTTGGTCTACCCCTTATTTGCAATTTCGATCTAGTCTTTATTTCTAATTTGCATCTAATATTTATTTGCTATTTTGATCTACTCTTTAATTATAATTTCGATCCAGCCATTATTTGTAATTTTGGTCTACCCTTTATTTGCAATTTCGATCTAGTCTTCATTTCTAATTTGCATCTAATATTTATTTGTTATTTTGATCTAATCTTTAATTATAATTTCGATCTAGTCTTTATTTGTAATTTTGGTCTACCCTTTATTTGTAATTTTGGTCTACCCTTTATTTGCAATTTCGATCTAGTCTTCATTTCTAATTTGCATCTAATATTTATTTGCTATTCTGATCCAACCTTTATTTATAATTTACCTCAACCCTTTATTTACAATTTTCGTCCACACTTTATTTATAATTTACGTCTACCTTTATTCTGTAATTTTCGTCTATTCCTTGTTTGTAATTTTCGCGTACCATGTATTCGATTAGAAAGCACAAATTTGAATTATTAATGTTATAACACGAAAGAATTAAAATTATTTTTCACACGACACGCGTCTTTCAACTTTCGTTACCGCTAAGGGATTCGCGTAAAGAACATCGAGGCTAATTTAATAAAGTGCAGGATTTCGGGAAACCATATTATCTCTGGAGAATTACAAGGACAAGCTACTAACTTCGTGCGGAACAAGAAATTCTATTAAACTTTATACAGGTCAGGTATCTCAACTAACTTTATTCTTCACAAAAACACGTTTCTATCAGTTGCTTCGTTTCGTTATTTTTGTCTTGCGTTCTAAAAACCTACCAACGTATAAACAATTTCCCTTTTGCCGTATAATTTCATGCACATCATGAAATTAGTGGTCTGAAACGTGAAAGTTGAATAATTAATTATAGGCTGCTCGAAATATTTTTTTCATTCGCCACTGGTAAAACTAAAAAGTAGCACAGGTATTATTTCATTCGTTCGCGATAAAACCTAATATTTAATTACAATAGTCCAAGCATCGATCGTTCTATGAACAAAAGTCCACATTACAAAACCTTGACAATTGAGCAATCATAAATTTTCTTACAAATTCACGTGTCTCGCTTCGGAAGGTAATTTTAAAGACACTTACGTAGTTAACATAATTACCTAGCTACGTCGACAGTTAAAGATACTTAAAGACATTTAACGACATTTATATTCTCAACAATACTCGATACTTATCGTTGCGTTCTCATCGGTTAGTTTAAAATTAGGGCGATAATAGAAAATGGTCGGAATGAACGATGTTTCAATGACAGCTGAAAAAGCTGAACTATAAGCTTTTCAAAAATTTGTACTTCAAAAATTTGTTATCCACAAATTATTCTAATATTTCAATTTTACAATATATATAGTACATTTTCTTTGTAGTTTAATCCTACTGTCTTTCTCGTGTCTACATCAATACCATGCTTTTAAGGTTTGTTAACGTTCACGATAGAATTGGTTAACACTTTTAATTTTTTTTACAAGGTTCATAATTTTAGTCCATTATTCATAATTTTGTTACCTTTTATAATTTCTAGTTTATCTTTATTCATAATTTTTATCCACCCTATACCTACAATTCTTCTCTATCCTTC
>SMSQ01026092.1:102218-153046 GCA_019453375.1 Ctenoplectra terminalis
AATAATCACTCCAAAGAAATATACATTTATCAATTCCAGCGACGCAAACCTTCAACCACGCGCTTAAAAAAAAACCGCAGCAATAACTAAAAACAATTCCTATATAAAATTACGAATCGCCTGTTTCAACGACGACTTTTATTCCGATGTGTTAACTGCATTAGTAACAAGCAGAACCGTCGGCGCCAAACCACGGCATTTCCAGTCGGAATAGCTGAGAATTCGGACATAGCTGCGTTTAGGCGAGTCGAGGGTGTCGATATTGGCAGGGTTCAACAGTTCAAGAGAGGGGCGGCGGCGAATCGAGGCAGCTAGGAGGGTGGCTTGCCATTTGTCAGCGTAATACTCGATTGACGGTGTGCTAGCACGGACAGGACACACCGAAGGGTGGGTTTCACCCTCTCGCAGGACTATTTTACCGGGGTATATCCGTGTCACCGATATGGGTCTATGGGTATTGGTGTTAAGTTGCCGGCCCGCATGTACATATATTCTTGTCGTTCGGCTGGAACTGTGGCGGTGAGGTTTGAACAGGATGAAAAATGCGTGTCGTGGAGTACAGATGGGAAAGCAAGTGTGTCTTGTGTTTTTTTTTATGATAGATATTAACCCTTTGCGGTCGGCGAATATTTTTCTGCCGGCATTACCCGATAGTCGAAGGACATTTATATTCAGTACTGTTTTTCCAGGTACGATGCTATATTTCAGGTCGCAATGTATCGAATGTATCAACGTTTTCTTAGTTCNCCTTTCTTGACACCAGAATTTTAACCGATTGGACATAGCATAATATTGGACACCAATAATCGTAGAAATGTTAATAACCAAAGGTAGAAAAAATTTATTTGTTAGATATACGAATAAGATCCAGCGTTTTAGTAGGGAATCAAAAAATAGATCGATGACTATATAATTGCTTTAACCCTTAGCGCTCCTTCGACTCCGCTACGGAGACATTCCGTTTTCAACGCGATTACGCTCAATTTCCAAAGATATCGCACCGCGATGATTTACAAAATTAAAAATCTGTGTTTCGTTTACGAGAGGAAAAAGGATATTTATAAAATGACTAACAAGTACTTTCACGGTGCAGCAGTAATTTTTTCCGTTCAAGATAAAACTTCTTTTCTTCAGCGACGAAGAATCGCATGGAGCGCAAAGGATTAACAAATGGGAATGTTTGTATCGAAGCGTCGATTTTTTTTATTTATTTTATTTGTCAGAACAGTGTAACGTTAAAATATTTGTATTGTTCCTGTTAAATTTTCTCTTCTCTTTATGAGAAAGTGCAATGGATTCGGCGGGTTTTATATTAGAATAAACTGCAACACCGTTACAATTCCACTATAGTTAATACTTTATATTTACTAGAATCGATAAAGGAATCGTACGGAGCGGAAAGGGTTAATTCGTTAAAAACGTGGGTAGATATCGAAGAAAATAGCGTTGCAAGGGGTTAAACGTTAGAGCAACCCTAAGTTCGCCCTCTCGTTTCCCATATAAGCTCGTTTCACCGTAATACGCGTTCCGTTTGTCTGCAATTTTTAGATTCGCGTCATTCTTTATCCCCGCGGCGTTTTTCTCATAAACAGATCGTTTTAATTATGCTCGACGAGGCCAGGTTCCCGCGGATGTTTCTCGAATTCATTTTCCGTTGTATCCAAGGTTCAAGCTGGCAGCCAGGGAAATGTAGCTACGCTCTTTCTCCAAGGATTCCACGGCTGCTTTTATCCTCGAATGTTTCTCTACCCGTCGAGGTGTGGTAGACACGTTGTCTTGGGTGTATCGTTAGCGAGATTCCGGGCGAATCGAGCTCCTGGAAACAGTTCTTTTGCATTTTCTCCGCGGGAGCTGGTTTTCTTTGTGTCCTGTCCTCTTTGCAAGCTTCGTCCTGTTTTCGAGTAAAATTTCCTGTTACAGCGTCGCCGGGAGAACACGGGAACGCCGGAAATTTATATTACCTCCCATAAGTATTTGGTTATTCAATTTTTTTTCTTTCTTTTTTTTTTCTTGTTTCGCTTTATTCAGAGATATAAAAGATTTTAAAGGATTTTAAACGAATTTATTCTTGTTTGCGATAATTGTAACTGTGAATCAATTTGTAACGTTTCTTTAATCCTGNATAAAACTTCTTTTCTTCAGCGACGAAGAATCGCATGGAGCGCAAAGGATTAACAAATGGGAATGTTTGTATCGAAGCGTCGATTTTTTTTATTTATTTTATTTGTCAGAACAGTGTAACGTTAAAATATTTGTATTGTTCCTGTTAAATTTTCTCTTCTCTTTATGAGAAAGTGCAATGGATTCGGCGGGTTTTATATTAGAATAAACTGCAACACCGTTACAATTCCACTATAGTTAATACTTTATATTTACTAGAATCGATAAAGGAATCGTACGGAGCGGAAAGGGTTAATTCGTTAAAAACGTGGGTAGATATCGAAGAAAATAGCGTTGCAAGGGGTTAAACGTTAGAGCAACCCTAAGTTCGCCCTCTCGTTTCCCATATAAGCTCGTTTCACCGTAATACGCGTTCCGTTTGTCTGCAATTTTTAGATTCGCGTCATTCTTTATCCCCGCGGCGTTTTTCTCATAAACAGATCGTTTTAATTATGCTCGACGAGGCCAGGTTCCCGCGGATGTTTCTCGAATTCATTTTCCGTTGTATCCAAGGTTCAAGCTGGCAGCCAGGGAAATGTAGCTACGCTCTTTCTCCAAGGATTCCACGGCTGCTTTTATCCTCGAATGTTTCTCTACCCGTCGAGGTGTGGTAGACACGTTGTCTTGGGTGTATCGTTAGCGAGATTCCGGGCGAATCGAGCTCCTGGAAACAGTTCTTTTGCATTTTCTCCGCGGGAGCTGGTTTTCTTTGTGTCCTGTCCTCTTTGCAAGCTTCGTCCTGTTTTCGAGTAAAATTTCCTGTTACAGCGTCGCCGGGAGAACACGGGAACGCCGGAAATTTATATTACCTCCCATAAGTATTTGGTTATTCAATTTTTTTTCTTTCTTTTTTTTTTCTTGTTTCGCTTTATTCAGAGATATAAAAGATTTTAAAGGATTTTAAACGAATTTATTCTTGTTTGCGATAATTGTAACTGTGAATCAATTTGTAACGTTTCTTTAATCCTGTTAAGGTCTTTTCGAGGTTTATTTGTTTTAATTATTTAATTATGTTGTTTTTTTTTAAAGAATGGTTTCCTAATTTTGAGGAAAGTTAATTATTGATATAAGATTAAAAGGAGAAATTATATTAATACTAGGAAAGGTAAAATTCTTAGAAAAAATTCTATTGTATAGCTATGAGTTTTTAGAAATTTTAGAGGTTTTAGAGATTTTAAAGATTTTAAAGATTATAGAAATTTTAGAAATTTTAGAGGTTTTGGAGATTTTAGAGATTTTAGAAATTTTAGAGATTTTAGAGATTTTAGAAATTTTAGAAATTTCAGAAATTTCAGAGATTTTTTGCCATTTTATATTTTTTCCAATACTCACTATTTTTATTTTTTTGTGTAAATAGATGCTTTAGTTATCAATTATTCCGGTGTTAAATAACAATTTTGTATTCATTTTAATATGAAATTCCGGAGTCCGTTTCAAAATAAGAAAACGAATAAGTTTCGAAGCAGGGTTAAGAATTTCATACATTTTTCTCGTACACTCCCGACTGTACGCGACATATTTTTATAGCACTTCGAACCGTTTCGAAACAGGACTGTTTTCACCAAAACTCTCCGTATCGATGGTAATTAAAAATTTCTAGCTCTATGACAACGCGATATGTAGGAGTCAGCAGGGCGAGATATTTCGATTTGGATTGCTTTAAATTCCCGATATCTGCGTCTCGAGCAGAAGTATTTCATCGAGCACGGATGATTGAAATGTTATTTCACGCAATTGCTTGTATTTCTGCTATAACCGCATTTTGCTCGTGACAGGAACGAAGGGGTAGGGTCGTGCGGGGCCGTGTAACGATAAAACGGAAAATTGCTGTCTGGTTGAATAAACTGGAAAGGATTTCGAACCCCGTATCCGTGGATATATATTTTATATCCCGAAAGGAATCGTGAAAAAAATATTTAAATGAGAATCCTGATTCCCGGTGAAATCTTTCCTTCGCTCGTCCAGCCTTTCCTCCTTCGTTCCTTC
Source organism: Ctenoplectra terminalis (assembly GCA_019453375.1). NCBI lineage: Eukaryota > Metazoa > Arthropoda > Insecta > Hymenoptera > Apidae > Ctenoplectra > Ctenoplectra terminalis. Next base: position 106,365 of record SMSQ01026092.1, read on the forward strand.
CTTTTCCGCGAGATATCTCATTTAAATCGATCCATTCTCTGTTGTACGTTCGGCTTCAGGTTCGATGCGAATTTAATTAATTTAGTAAGTTGGTTGAAATGAATTTTGAAATGAAACGGACTGGCGGAAAAATAAATTATCGATTGGTTTGAAAGGGGAGATTGAACTTCTGAACATTAAATGTTTCTTTGTCGACTCGGATCCATTTTAACACTAGATTTGCGGGGATTAATTTATTGAACTGTGCTTTTTCTGTAATAACATTATGTAAGAGTCGTCAGTACCTGCGACGGGACGGCGCCAGTGGATGGGCCTATTGAGTAGTGATGCGAATGGATTTATGGTTGCCAGTGAGACTGATCCGGGTATGTTTTGAAAAGTGTGACCGTGGACGAATCTTGGGTGGTCGAAAGAGTGTTAACGAAGAGTGTCTGGGTTATGTCTAGGGTATGTTATTTGGGTATGATATTCGGGACTGAGAAACTGGGCCGTGAGAGCGAAGTCTACGTGACTGCGCGATTGGAAGGAATGGATGCGAAGATTTTGGGTGCGTGTGAAAAGGGATGTATGTGGGAAAAAGATGGAGCGATTGAGGGATGTGCATTTAAGCGAGCGAATGTTCGGGGCGCGAGAGATTTTGTGGCAAGAGAGCAGTAAGGAAAGAGAGTAGCGAGGAGAGACATATATTGATTAAGAGTGTTATTATTATTGTTGAACTTCAGTTTTTCGTATTATTTAATAAACTAAATAATTCCTACGCGCCAGAGCTCGATTATTCTGACAAAGACTTCCGAAAGTGTTAGTGTCTTCCGTTTCTTTTCCTTCCGTTTCTCTCCCTTTCTCTCTCTCTCTTACCCTTACAATTAGTTCATTTTATTTGAAATTAATAGGTTTTTATTCGCACAAATTTAGTTAGTACGTTTCTTGCGTTTAAATTTCATTTTGGGTGTACATTTTCTACACAGATAATTACTGCACTTTAGCATGAAATCAGAAATCCGTCAAATTGACGGGTTCCGTAAACTCTAGTGTTAAAATGATTATTCCGTATTTTTTTTCAGTACTCTTTTTTAGAATCGTAACCATATGAATTTTTGATCCGTACCAAATGTATAAATACCGTCCTGGTTCCGGTGGAAATAATTAATATTTCGATATCGAATCAATATTGAATTAGTTGAGGTTCGGTTGGAAGAGGGTTGTTTGTAGAAAAATAAATTTCCATTCGCGGAGACTTGGATCGATTTTAGAACGATTATTTGGTATTTCTGTTGAATCATTTTTTGAAAGTGTAACGATGATATTTATCTCGTTTCTTTCGTTGGTATAACAAGCCGAGGTAGGATTCTGGTTCTGGCAGAAATAATTAATATTTGAATATCGAGTCGTCAGTGAAAATTAACTGGCAGACACGAATTGCAATTTGTTAAATTTATTTGTTTTTAAATCTACAGTTTGGTTCACTGAAACAACTAACAGGGATCTAACCCTGATTCTGACAGGAATAATTAATGTTTCAATATCGAATCATCGGTGAACTGATGTAAATTAATTGGCAGATGTATGTTGAATTCGTTAAATTGATTTTACTCTTGAACTTAGAGTTTCGTTCATTAAAGTAGCCGTGAAGCGTGCACCGTGAATATTCTTTATCTAAAATTATCGCGAAACGACGCTTCGTAAATTTTAGACGAGATCAATCCGACCTGTTGAACAGGTCGGGATTTAATCCTGCAAATGAGGTTGATAATGATCCATTACACAATTCACGGGAGAGAATTTCGAAAGCATGGAAAATAGTGATTGATAACGTTGCGAATTATTTAAATGGTCGAATGTATTCCATCTGCTAACAAGCTAGCTGATTGGCTTAACAAAATTGAAATAATAATTTTTGTAATTATTCAACACTCTTATTCATTTATTTGTTCATATTGAAAAAATATTCAATTGTGCTTTATACATTCTAGTTAATAATTTATAATTTTTAATTTATAATTTCTAATTAATAATCTAGTTAATAATCTTCATAATTTATATTATTATTAATTTACTGTATAAAAATTCTTTTATTCCTATATTAAAATGTTTAATAATTTTGAATAATTTTGAATAATTTTGAATAATTTTTAATAATGTTCGCAATATTTACCTGATAGATTAAAAAAAAAAAAATTCAATCAAATGATTCATGTATAATTAGAAAAAAAAATAAAAAAAATAAAAAAAATAAAAAATAATACTGTTGTGGAAATTATTTATAAATATTAGTAATTGCGTTTGGCACATAATCAGATTAGTATATTATGCAACAAACAATAGCTAGTCACTATTATACGCGAAATAAGGTGGTAAATTTATTGGTGATTTTAATCAGACGTCTCTCGGTGAGTTAATTACTGTTCGAGGAATTGCTAGGATTAATTACCAGGGTTAATAGGTTATTTCGAGAAGTTGTTTAGGGCATTCAGGTTGCTCTACAATGCGGGATGATACGAAGTGAATGAAATTGCTTTGTAATAATCAGAGAATAATTTCTTGTTCTTTATTTACAATTTGTCCGTTTATTTGTCCGTTATTAACTTTCTGTAATTACAGCTTAATCTTTAAAAAAAAAGTATTTAAGGTTATCATTCAAGACACTTTATTACTGTTACAAAAATTATCCCGTTTGAGATTAAACATTTTTCTTTTTAAATCTTTTTTTCTTTAATATTTGAAACTGTTATTGAAATAAAATAAATATTTCACAAAATTTTACACGCGAAAGTAAGATAATCCTTATTTGAATTTTAATATTTTATTTTAAAATCAAACATTTTTCTTATCTTCTGAAACAGTTCAAAATTAATAGTGGAAGTGAAAAAAAACTTATCGTTCTGGCTCGTTCACAGGGAGATACGAAAAAATTACGTGTCTACAAATCCATCCTAGTCTTAATAAACAAAAAATCTCGCTCCGGTAACGTCCTCTTTCCACGTGGCCGCAAGAAAATGAACGTGGACTCGAAATTCTCCCAACTAACGATTGACCCAAAAAAATCCAATTCCATCTAACATTTCTCCCTTCTTATCAAGCATCTCTACATACCTCTACATAAAACAACTTTCTACCAGCAACCACGCACAGAACACTATGCACGCGTTAATTATATTTCTCATTCGCTGTACATCGAAAGGAAGAAGATAAAATATTAAAACAAAAATAAAAAAGAAAAGGAGGGGTGCAAAAAAATATTCTTCCCTTGAAATTGGGTTGTACGAAGCGTGACTCGGGTCGAGAATTTAAATTACAAATTTAATCTCGGAATTTTCGACCAGGAGAACAGGAATATTAATATCATTAATTTTTTATATCATTAAATATTTCTTTTGGCACTCTTCGGTAGGTTATAAACGTTCCACGGATCATTTATAGTATTTGCTGCTAATAATCGCGTACGTGCACTTGATACGCGATGTATAGTCAGTGAAAGAAACATGATGAGATAATAAAATTAGTATGAAATCGAAGTTTATATATTCAATCACTTGGATAAATAAATTTATATAAATCTATGAAAATGAGGATCCAAAAGCTTAGTTACACAAAATATACATTACCTTTGGTTTTACAATTAAAAAATTGTACTCTGTTGCATGCGATCTTACGTCTTAACTCTAGAACCTCGAAAGCCGCAATTTTGACGGTTCTTCTTTTCTTCCAGATTATTTTAGAATTCTCTGACCCAAGTCTTTGACGTTTAATCATTTCATATATTTTTATTCAATTATTATACATAAGAAACATGCACAAAAAAATCAAGAAAATCATATTCGGTTAAAATGGCTGTTAATAGGGTCCTAGATAACGTAAAATTTCCAAACTTAGGTTAGGTTCGTGTTGTAAACTTTGACGCTTAATAATTTTATATATTTTTATTCAATCATTATACATAACAAACACGCACAGAAACGATCAAGAAAATGGTATTTAGTTAAAATAGCCGCTGGCAGGGTTTTAAATAATGTAAAATTTCCAAAGTTAAGTTAGGTACACGTATATACCATTAGAATTTTATTACCGAATTTTTTATCACAAAACTTTGACGCTTAATAATTTTATATATTTTTATTCAATCATTATATATAAGAACCACGCACAAAAATAATGAAGAAAATGGTATTCAGTTAAAATGGCCGCTAGCAGTGTTTTAAATAATGTAAAATTTCCAAAGTTAAGTTAGGTTCGTGTTAATACCATTAGAATTTTATTTTAAAATTTTTTATCACAAAACTTTGACGCTTAATAATTTTATACATTTTTATTCAATCATTATACGTAAGAAATACACATAGAAATAATCAAGTGTTAATATCAATGCATAAAAAAAATAAAAGGTCTACGCGGGAAGTAATTACACGATTTGTTAACGCTGCATGATGGAAGAGCGTATTTTATACCGGATCAAACGTCATGTTGTGCGTGACGTGATCCTGATCCCGCGTCAGGGAATAAAATTTGTGGCCGGCCTGATAATTTACAGGCTTCGTGGCTGATCGAGACGGGTTTTAAAATTCCTAAGGAATATATCATTTTCGATTTACTTGGAACACGAGATACGCGGCGAAACGTTGGCCGGAATTTTTATGAACCCTGAAAATCGGGGTAAGTTTAAAATGGAGGGACGAATTCGTTTGGATCGTAACGATTTAATGGACGATACTCGGTAAAATCGTATCGTAGCTTTGATATTTTCAACGAAAAGTGATTTGGAAAATATATTTTCTTCATTTTTACATAACTGTTCCGCGTATCAAATATTTCATATTATTCTTTCTAATAATTAGACTGCGAATTTTTGTCCAAATTCATATTTGCGAGAATACAAAAGAAAAAAAAAGAGTAGAACTTTGGTAAAAAATAATTTCATCTAGCAGGTTTCGTAAAAAGCATTATAATTCGAATATTTCGTGCATTCTGTGAAATTTCCTATAAATGCACAAAAATCCGCAGTCTAATAATAATAATGTTCTCGTCGTTGAGTTTCTGGTCACGTAGCATGTTTCGTAGTAAAAGTGATGCGATAGTAATAAATGAAAGCCACAGAAACGTGAAAAAAAAAAAAAGAAAAAAAAATGAAATAAAATAATCAGTACACGGGTGAACGTGTTGAACTAAAAATCCGTCAGCTAGCAGATGGCGAAGGAAAAAAAAAAAAAAAAAAAAAAATCTGACGTTATCAGCTTTAAAAAGCAATCATTTCTGTAAGTAAAAGTTCGCAAGCGAATTAAATAGAACGGGCCCGGTTGGCAAGTTTTAATCCACGATTGTGGTATTGGCTTTTTCCGAGGCCTGATAAAACGTTTTCGAATCCGCAGCTGCGCCATTCGCATACGCTATCAATAATTTACGCGAGCTAAAAAAAATCGTGATTTCCCATGATTGATCGTTACACGACGACGAGTTTTCGATCGGCAATCAACGGGACACGTATATGGAAATTGAATGGAAATCGAATGACGATGGATAGGAAGTAACTTTTATATTTTTTAATAGTAAATTTATGATCTTCGTTGACGTTCGATGAAACGAACAGTATGTGGTTATCGGCGATGGAATATCTGTGCCGAAGGAAGTTAATTAATTGTATTTCTGTTTGTGAATTATTGATATTGGAATTTTGTTTCAAAAGGTCGTTGAACGTTTCATAGAATAGTTTCAGTTTTAACGCTAACGCTAATATTTGGATTATTAAATTGACAAAAATATTATTTTTTATAATATAATTATTCACAAATTCTTTATTTCCAAGCAACGCGAATGTTTTCTAGTGTCTAGAATAACAGCGGATTTTTCTTTACTGTTTCTTTCTTGTTCTTTCTTTTTCATTCTTTTTCTTCCTTTTTCTTTCTTTTTTTCAAGTACTGAAAAGATATACGAGAATATTCGCTAGAAAATGCAAATGGAATTTTTGATGTTTCCGGTATTTAAATTTTTCAATCACTTTTAAAGGATACTAATTTTAATAAAAGGTGTCAGTTTGTTTCTTTCGGTCATAGAATTTAGCAGGGATATTATATTTTTATTCGTCTTTAATGCATATTTGTATCAATTATTCTGATTCCTAATTAGCAATTCGAAATATAAGTAACTGACAACGATACAGAGTTATAATTACACTTAAATAATCTGTAATGTTAATTTATCGATTAATTGCAAATTAATTAGAACACGAGCGAACCCCGATAAAGGTGTCGCACAGTTTTAACTCATAGTTAGTGGTCTTTGATTTCAATTGATAGTCGTCGATTATAATTATCGAATTTCGATTCTAGTAATTAGTTCCGATGAAAACAAACTCCACGGGAACGTTGAATTCACAATCAGCGTAGTTCCCATTAATTATTTGCTGTAAATACATACCGCGAGAACTTCATTTCCTAAAATCTGCTTCTTTATAATAGCGTGTCATTATTTCACCTTGTCTGATTCTCGAATTAAATTTCCCAATTAACCGCAGCTACGAAATCTACTTTTTTTTTTTTTATCGGAATATGCACTTTTTTTTAAGCTTCTCGAATAATCAGAATAATGTTTTCCAGTTCAACGTACTTTACAAAATTTATTTTTTATCAAAACGTGTCCTTTTTCATCTTATTTAATCGCCAAAATAAACTTTCCCAGTTTAACGTAGTTTCGAAACCTGTTTTTTTTACAAAAATTTTTCATTCTATTTAATCACCAAAATAAACTTTCCGAATTTAACGTAACTCTCGTAATCTATTTTTTTTCTTTTTTTTTAATAATTTACATAAAAACCTACGGATTTACTTATACTACAATATTTCATAAAAAATCTAATAATATCCTGCAACGAAAAAAAAAAAAAAAAAAGAAAAATAGTCAAAAATATGAAAAAAGAAATCTCGTCGGTTCGTCGTGTAATCGTCGCTTAATAGGAAATATAGGAGAAATAAATTAAAAGGATGAACGAAATAACGCGGCGAGCCATTATCGTTCATAAATACACGCAGCATCGATATATCGTTACTCCGAGCACCGCTACACCGAATCAATGATTTATCTCTTATCTATTTGAAGTTTATAATCATACCAGCCGGTCGCAGACGATGCGTGTTGCGCTTTAATTCAAAATACGTTATCAGGTGCAACGTCAGCGACGCGAACGTTCCCGTACGATTCGATGTTTTTCAACGGTATCTCCAGTTCATCCTATAATATCGAAATTGCATTCGAAGGTAGCCTCGGATCACGGACAGCAAGAAATATAATGCTACTTTAATGTAATAGGATATATTTTTTTCTTTTTTTTTTGCGTGCATGCAACCGCCATGATGCAGTATTGCGTTCGGTCGAATTTTTCGTGTCGATGCGTTGGAAGATTTCGTAGATAAAGAACAGGAAAGCAATATCCAGAAGATGCAATAATCGTAGAAATATTAATAACGAAAGGTAGAAAAAATTTATTTGTTAGATATACGAATAAGATCTCGCGTTTTAGTAGAGAATCAAAAAATAGATCGATGACTATATAATTGCTTTAAGCTAATTGCTTAGCGCTTCTGTTTTCAACACGATTACGCTTAATTTCCAAAGACATCGCACCATGATGATTTACAGAATTAAAAATTTATGTTTCGTTTACGAGAGGAAAAAGGATATTTATAAAACGAACAACAAGTACTTTCACAAACAATAATAATTTTTACCGTTCAAAATAAAATTTCTTTTCTTCAGCGACAAAGAATCGTACGGAGTGCAAAGGGTTAGAAGAAGCATTTCTTCGTCGAGATTTTGGCTTCTTGTCTGAAAGGTAGAGAAAGTTTTAAATTCTAAAGGAAAATTTTGTTAAAATTGAAATTAAAATAAAAAGAAAAAAGAATCAGGAGAACTTATTTATATATTTAACCCTTTCGGTACGAGTGCTCTGTTCGCCGTGACACTCCCGCTGTACGAGACGCCGCTCCGAAAATGTACACGTAGCGCGCGGTCAGTCCTCTTTTGTACGAAGATTTTTCTGGGCGTTAAATAAGAACTCTGTTTAATAAAACAATGTTTCTTCTAACAAGCGTCGTTTATTGTTTTAATATTGAAAGATATTTATGTAAAATTCTATTAATTATTTAAGTAACACCAGGTCATCGGATGAATGCCGGATATATCCGGCGCTCGTACAGACAGGTCATTAGATGGATGCTGGATATATCCGGCGCTCGTACCGAAAGGGTTAATCATCTCTGAAAGACCAATCTCGCAAGGAAGTTGAGTCGCGCTCCTACCGAAAGGGTTAATATTAACCCTTTTCACTCGAAGTTTTTTTTCATTCATATTACCAGCAACTCGANTAGATAAAGAACAGGAAAGCAATATCCAGAAGATGCAATAATCGTAGAAATATTAATAACGAAAGGTAGAAAAAATTTATTTGTTAGATATACGAATAAGATCTCGCGTTTTAGTAGAGAATCAAAAAATAGATCGATGACTATATAATTGCTTTAAGCTAATTGCTTAGCGCTTCTGTTTTCAACACGATTACGCTTAATTTCCAAAGACATCGCACCATGATGATTTACAGAATTAAAAATTTATGTTTCGTTTACGAGAGGAAAAAGGATATTTATAAAACGAACAACAAGTACTTTCACAAACAATAATAATTTTTACCGTTCAAAATAAAATTTCTTTTCTTCAGCGACAAAGAATCGTACGGAGTGCAAAGGGTTAGAAGAAGCATTTCTTCGTCGAGATTTTGGCTTCTTGTCTGAAAGGTAGAGAAAGTTTTAAATTCTAAAGGAAAATTTTGTTAAAATTGAAATTAAAATAAAAAGAAAAAAGAATCAGGAGAACTTATTTATATATTTAACCCTTTCGGTACGAGTGCTCTGTTCGCCGTGACACTCCCGCTGTACGAGACGCCGCTCCGAAAATGTACACGTAGCGCGCGGTCAGTCCTCTTTTGTACGAAGATTTTTCTGGGCGTTAAATAAGAACTCTGTTTAATAAAACAATGTTTCTTCTAACAAGCGTCGTTTATTGTTTTAATATTGAAAGATATTTATGTAAAATTCTATTAATTATTTAAGTAACACCAGGTCATCGGATGAATGCCGGATATATCCGGCGCTCGTACAGACAGGTCATTAGATGGATGCTGGATATATCCGGCGCTCGTACCGAAAGGGTTAATCATCTCTGAAAGACCAATCTCGCAAGGAAGTTGAGTCGCGCTCCTACCGAAAGGGTTAATATTAACCCTTTTCACTCGAAGTTTTTTTTCATTCATATTACCAGCAACTCGATGATTCAAATGTTGTGGCATATAAGAAAACAAAACAAATGTATCTCACTTTCGAAAACATGTAATAGCCATGTAACATTGTAATAGCCATTCTTGTATCGTTTAGTGGTCACTAATGACTTCAATGTTAATCTGACCACTCTAAAAAAAAGAAAAAAAAAAAAAAAAACTATAACATTATTACATTTTGTAATCGTCCAATGTGTGATACCTCTTGGTACGAACTAAATATTATTTGCATTGTCTCCATAGCGGAGCCCTCGAGTTTGAAGACAAATTTTAAATGGCTCCGCTCCGGAGCCCTCGAGTGCAAAGGGTTAAGTGTACGAGAAGAAGTTTTGCGTCGTTCGCTATACAATTTACCGTCCGACTGATAAAACGCTCGAATAATATCGTATGAAAGAGGTCGTTTCGCGCTGGACAAAATTCGTATAAAAATTCCACCAGCTAATTAACATTGTTTACTTATCGATGAACCGTTCGTGTCGCACGAGCCGATGAATTTTTCCCGTAACTTCGCTGTTCGAAATTGAGAGCCGTTACCGGTGCATTTCGTTGGGTAATTATTCATTGCAGCCTCGCCTTCGTCGGGGCGTAAATCTCAATGAAAATGCGTGGAAGATTATCCGAAAATTAAAATTAATGGTCTGTATTTGCATTTTCATGGCTGCAGGGAAGTTTAGCCAAAGCATGCCTAATAGGGGTGAAGCGAACGCGAAAAAAGCTTTCGAAGATTTATCAATTTTTGCATCCTGCTTTCGCTTACATAATTTATAACACTTTTTTGCGCGAACGTGCGCGGTTTTGAAACGTATCGCAACATCGGCGGGAGGGTTGCCATTAACGCGTTACGTTCGAGTAGGATAAAAATTCGTGTTCATTGGAAAAATGTGGAAGAACTTCGGTGAACTTTAAGAGTGAGCGGCTTGTAACTTCTCGTTGAAATTCTATAAATTCACAATGATGCAATTTGGGGGATTTTTCAAGATTTTCTGTAAAAAATACAGATAAAGATTCGGTTTCCTTAAGTTATCTATTTTTTAGAACACGTATCATTTTTATTTCTTGCGGTACAAATAGGTCTACTTTAATCCTCGATAGGTTTAGTGCTAAAATAAAAGTGTAACTTTTATTCATAGATCATCGAACATTTGTAACTTTCGAACAAAATGTTGTTGAATTTCTATAATATTTTATAAATTTGATGTAATTTTTGGTTCTCTGTGACATTAATAATAATCGAATGCTATAGTCTACGTAAAATTTTACAAACTACGCAATCTACGTAAATAATAATCGAAAACTACAATAGAATCTTTTCTTTGTAGCGTTTTGTCTGATTCGAAAATCCTGGAAGATATAATTTATCGTCTATTTTTAAAGAAATTTTTCACGAAGAATATATTTATATAAATGTTCTATCTACATTGAAATATCCTACCGGTGAACTAGTTAAATATAAATCCAGGAATTCCAGTACGGAATATTCGAAAAGTGGCAAAACAAGTAATCTTTTGTTAGACTGAATTCACGGATTCTTGTTTTTAATTTAAAAGGTCTCGCAGTAGCACTAGATACGAATTTCCTAGAGATTATTTTTCTTTGCTGCTACAAATTTACCTTTAATTTGCATGTATTTGCGGAGGAAATTATTTTGCATAATACCAGCATAAACTAAATAATCTGATCGCTATAAATCTCAACTAAAGGGAAGAAAAAAGCTAAACTGATNTTTTTTTTTTTAACTCGAACCGGGAATAAGCTTCTATGAAATAGAGAAGCATCGCAGTATTCATAACTACGAAGCATCCTTTTTATTCTTAGAGTGTTGAAAGTAACTACATTTCGAGCAAGAAAAAAAAAAAATAAAGAAAAAGAGAAGAGAATACGGAGGAACGGATGTCTGAGTCGAGGAAAGTATGCACGGGCTTCTCGCCTCCCGTAATTTCTCGTTTAAAAGGTTAATAAACGTGTTTTCCGTTTAATGAAGAATTCATTAATTGCACCGCCCACTTTCGCGCTTTATACACGCGCTAAAGTGGAAACATATTCGGAGAAAATTGACCGAACCGCTTGATAACCATCTTCCTGTTAAATAACATTTATTTTGAAAAATTTCTTACCTCCGCGTCTCGAACATATTCAAAACGGCAATTATTTATCCATCCATCCTCTGCGAAGAAAAACTGAATCGCTGTTTCTTTCTAATTCATCGTATAAATGGCACAAATATCTTCTGGTAGCAATTACTTTTTCAATAATTCGCAATAATGCTGTATAATTTTTTCCAATCACGTTACAGAAGCGACCTATATTTCTCTACGGTAGAATTAATCATCCTTGTAATCGTTCTATTAAGGGACGAACGTTTTCGTTATTTTTTTTTTTCTTTTTTTTTTCTTTTTTCTTTATCAGAATGGTTTAATCTTCCAGTTGTACGAGAAACAATTTTCATTACGGGCTACGTGTAACCTTTACCAAGGAAGTGTTGCAAAGAAACTCGAACGTGCAACATTTCTCGCAAAACATAAAAATTGCACGAGGTCGTAAGAAATCCTTGAATTTTCATCCCGCATACGTTTCGGTCGTTTGTAGGAAAAAGAGAAAAAAAAAGAAAAAAAGAAAGGAAGAAGCACGTCGATACGAGAAGCTTGCATTTGAACGCGCGAGTTCTCAAATTGATTCGGTGATTGAATTTACTGTTAATTGAAGTTACTGTCACGTATCTAATTAGTGTCTCGCGATATTAACTTGGAATTGGTTCTCGCTGCTTCGATCAATTGATACACCTAGTATGTTTGATAAAAACGTACCGAGAGAGATTAAAGAAAAAAGAGAGAAGAAAAAAGGATGAATCAAACAATTTTGTTAGTTCTTTGGTATTAGGTTGTCCGAACAGTTTCTTTCGTTTTATTAATAAGTAATGGATACGTAATATTTTATGTACGATATATTATTATTTTATACAGGATCCATTTTGCGCTATTTTTTCCCTCCGTCTCTCGTTTAACAAATAAGGCTGAACGTTTATTTAAACATTGCTAGACGAAAGCGTTGCGCGACGATAACGGAAGGAACTTTCGGGACAACTTAATACAATCTGAGATCACAGTATTTGTAGAATTTGGCCTCGTTCGGAAAGAATAAAATTGTCCGTCTTTGTCCATCGATATTATTCATTTTTTTTTTAAAACACACAGTTTTTTTTTTAATATTTAAATAATATTTATACGATTCTATTACATTTCCAAATTTCTTTTACGTTTCACAGGACCATTGTGAAAACCTAATTTTATTCCGGGAAAAAAAATATATAATTCTTTATTTTTTATTTATTTATCTATTTTATCTAATTTTATTCTTTTAATTTATCTAATTAGTTCTGAAATTCAAAGAGTCCTTTGAATTTTACAGTTTCTTCATTCGGAAAGAATTTGTTAAATTTAAACTCGAAAGGTGTGACAATTCACATGTATTAATTTAATAGTTAATAGAATGTGTCGTGATATATAATTAATGTATTAGAAATTACCGATTACAAGTATTGTCTAACAATTGCGGTTAGAGAAATCTTTTTTCTTTAATTTTCATGGAAAAGATGAAACATATCCTGGTTCGTAAAATTACCAATGCATAATCGTCTGTTTGCGCTTCAGATTTGTAAATTGGAACAATAAACATTTACAATAGAGCCGATATACCGTCTCGTGAAACCTGGCAACCGGTTCTTTCTAGTATCCAAACAATCCTGTTTGCTGTTACACATCGATCCTCAAACATTCTCTCAACTAATTACTTCGAAATAACATTTTCGCCTCACGTGGTCACTCGCAACCAGTCACGAGTGTATTTATTCAAAATTAGAAGCTCCAACTATGCATATTTCTAACACGATTTAAGTAGCCTCGTGACCAGACCTTGGCAACTAGTTTTTTCCAGCGTACCAAACGATTTCCCACCTCTCGAACGAGGAAATCTTGCTCGAAACGACACAACAAACAGTATCTTAAGAAAAAACAATATCATCGTTCCATGTGACTAGTTCTTGCTAGTTAGCATAATCAGAAGCGTTGCTAATTACAACTTCAAACTGCAATTTTTAAGTGGATCTAAAATGTCACGTACGACTCGACATCCGGTTCTGTGCGTCGTTCAGACGCATATGTAACAATTTTAACCCACATTTTTTGTCTTTAAATATTTTTCTTCGCAATTTGAATTATTACAGGGTTTATTAACAGAGTTATATCGTTACTCGACGTTGATACCGGTACGACTAAAAAAATTTTTAATTTCATTTTATTAAACGCAAGGTCTATACTGTGTTTCTATTTTTATCGAAATAAAAAATCACGGTAATCAAATAATAGTATTTAGAAATAAATAATAATTACTGTTTACAATAATATTAGTATTATCACAATTATTAGTATTTTCAAAAATGTAAATTTAAGAAATTAAAAAATTTAAAACTCTATTCTAAGATTCACGTTTTTGAATAAGAAATAATTAGTAATTATTATTTACAATAATATTAGTATTATCACAATTATTAGCATCTTCAAACATAAATTTAAGAAATTAAAAAATTTAAAATTCTATTCTAAAATTCACGTCTTTGAATAAGAAATAATTAGTAATTATTAATTTACTATTTACAATAATATAGTAATTAAGTTTCCACAATAATATTAATATTATCACAATAATTAGTATTTTCAAAAATGCAAATTAGAAAAAAAAAGACTATTCCAAAATTCGCGTCTTCGGAAATATTAAAACTATAAATGATAAAGAAATTTTATTTTCCCTCCACTTGGCGCTCTGACAAATACCAGGCATATTTTCCCGTCCCATTATCGTCGGGAAAAATGTAAGTTATTAGAATCGAGGAAAAAATAAAATGGCCGGTGTGTGGTCGGTTCGGATCTGACCGAGCGAAAAACAATTCTTGCCGGGACAATTTTCGTGGCCGCGATAATGAGAGCTAATAATTGGCAGTAGTCGTTAGCGGAAGTCCGCGACGGAACGATCGCAAGAGGAGGAATAATTCTTCGGCGTGATTATTGGTTGAGCCACGTGCGCGGCTGTGCGGTGTTCGTAACGATTTAGCTCGTTAACACGTTCCGTGCCACGTGAGCCATGGGTGGGCCATGGTACTTGACAGAAGTAAAATTTTCATTAAACGAATGCAAATACTCTTTCTTGTTTTTTTTTTTTTTTTTTGTCAATCCATTCTGGACCGATGACGCACTCGATGCGTTATACCAAGTTGAAATTAACACTAGAACTACCGAAGATCGAAGTATACTTATTTCTACCGAAGAAATCAAAGTGAAAGGTACATAAAATAACATGCAATGCAACAGAGACAAAGGTTTATATTTTTAAAAGAAAATCGCGGAAAATCTGCACAAAAGCATCGTAGTTAATTTATAAAATTTCTATGAAAAATTACAAATGAGTCATTTTGACCACTTTGCTGGTTCCAGTGTTAAATCACGCACTTGAAAAGTAGAAGAAAACGCTAAGAAAAAACAAGTTACGGTAACTACTGAAATTTCTAAAAAATAGAAAGCTTCTCCATAAACTTGAATTCTCCGAAAACATTTTTTCCACGGACCGAGTCGTTAACGATCGAATTCAGTGCTTGCTGCGACTTTAAATAAACGGTATAAAAAGGGAAACGAAAAAAAAAGGAAGAAAGCAATGGAAAAATAGAAGCTACAAAAAAGTAAAAAAAGAAGAAAAAAAAAAGACGAAAGAGGAAAGAATTTTTTTTTCACGATAAACAATAATAACTCGTTTAATAACGAGAAAAGTTTACGAGCGAAAGGGCTGCTGACGAGCTTGAGAAAGAAACGGCGACGACGTCGAGGATCGTTGAATTTCGAAAATCGTAAAGCACAGCGGGAGAAGTTGCCACGTGCTTGAGGAATTTCGTAAAAATGGCGCGAGGGAAATAAAACGGCGAGGGATCGTAGCGTTTCTTCTCGAGGAGAACGACACGGTGCTGCGACCAAGTTGCGCGAAGGTAAAAATAAATTCCGGTGTTTAGGGTAAGGGAGGCATTAGGGGAATTTCTGAAGCTATTCAACGTGCCGTTGTAGGGGAGGAAAGAAGAAAAGGGGGATCAGAAATGTGAGTTGTGCTTTCGCGGAGGCATACGGTCTCTGAATTTCGAGGGTAGCGATGGTATTGAGATATCGAGGGTGATATAGCGTGAATCGTTCCATCTTCCTCGATCTTTTTCCTCTTTCTCTTTCCCTTTCTCTTTCTCTCTTTCGTTTCTTTGAATAATTACAGAGCGCAACAGCTGCAGTAAATATGCAACAGCCACTCTTTGGTAACGCGAATTTATAGAAATTACGACATTTCAAATCAGCAGCTGAATTAACACGGCCAAATTTATTAAATCAATTATGCGAAATAACTTCAAATGCTTTTTCTCGTTTTTTTTTATTTCANCGGGAGAAGTTGCCACGTGCTTGAGGAATTTCGTAAAAATGGCGCGAGGGAAATAAAACGGCGAGGGATCGTAGCGTTTCTTCTCGAGGAGAACGACACGGTGCTGCGACCAAGTTGCGCGAAGGTAAAAATAAATTCCGGTGTTTAGGGTAAGGGAGGCATTAGGGGAATTTCTGAAGCTATTCAACGTGCCGTTGTAGGGGAGGAAAGAAGAAAAGGGGGATCAGAAATGTGAGTTGTGCTTTCGCGGAGGCATACGGTCTCTGAATTTCGAGGGTAGCGATGGTATTGAGATATCGAGGGTGATATAGCGTGAATCGTTCCATCTTCCTCGATCTTTTTCCTCTTTCTCTTTCCCTTTCTCTTTCTCTCTTTCGTTTCTTTGAATAATTACAGAGCGCAACAGCTGCAGTAAATATGCAACAGCCACTCTTTGGTAACGCGAATTTATAGAAATTACGACATTTCAAATCAGCAGCTGAATTAACACGGCCAAATTTATTAAATCAATTATGCGAAATAACTTCAAATGCTTTTTTTCGTTTTTTTTTATTTCATTTTCTTTTTTTTTAATTTATTATTTATCGTCGCATCAACCACTTGTGGGTTATTAGCGACTCGGAGAGGGGGAGTTACAGTTTGAGGTACTGTAGCAGGTTATTCGTGGTGTTGGTGTCTTTCAGGTTGTCCTTTAGGGATGGTTTTATATCGAGTCGTAGCCTGTCTGCGTCGTATTTCTTCTTTTGATTTTTTGATTTTTATTTTTTATCTTTTCTCTTTTTATTTTTTTCTTTTGGAAATTTATTCGGTAAAAACTTGAAGTTGAGTCGAAGTACAAACACACTTTGCCTGGAAGGATCTGTGACAGAGTTTGGAAAGGGTCGGCGAGAAAAAAAAAATATGAAATTTTAAGGGAAAATTTAATTAACGCGGTCGGCTGTGTGCAGAAGATGGGCCGCTTAAACGGTGAACCTTTTATCTCTTAAATTCTGGCAAACGACTCTGAAACGGTTGCCTGTGTCCACGATGAATCTTGCGTGAAAATTTTTTTCCTTTCCGTGCCAGCCTTTATGGAATAATTGGGAATTAAGTATTCCGGTAATTGTTGCTAATTTCTGCGAAGTGATATCTCAAATTATTCTCTCCAACCTGCTCTCACAGAATTATAATACGCAAATTATTGTATGACTTCCAGTTTTTTTATTCTTGAATGGATGATGTAATTAAGAAGGGAAAAAAAAGGAAAAAAAAGTTCTTCCATACTCGTTACACGAAGTTCGTATAAAAGTTAATTTTGGAAGGTGGTGAAGTGGATACCGAAGAAAATCCTCAAGTGGTCTTGGTATTTTCTTGACCTACTTAAGGTTCGTACGAAAAAAAGAAGGTTACAAGGTTATAACGTTATCAATTTATTATTGGAATGTTTCATCGGTTCGGTTGCTAAATTACCATTTCTGTCGTAATATTTTATCATTCGTCTCTATCATAATCTACTGAATAATTACGTATAAATACGAATAGTCACATATCTTTAGGATTATATCTTATGAACGTTGTATTCGTCATATAATTTCCATATAATTATTTTCACAATTTTTTATGAAACACACACGAGTCCGAACTGTTCTTAAAAATTTTCACAAACGATACACACGATGTTCGATAAAATACCAATTCTTTTTTATTAATATACAGGCATCTGTACAATTTGCCACAAGGGTATTCCGGCACATAATTTAAGTTTCCGATTTTACGCGTACAAATTTATTTCTTACACCATGGGGACCGATAATTCCGTGAAAATTATTCCGTGCAAACAATGCGATCTTTAAATTCTTATCAAAATTTCGAACTTGTCCAGCACACCGATACACAGGGCGAACCGCGACGAATCGGATCGGAATAAAAATTCCGGTCGAAAGAAACATTTTTAAGTTAAAAAAAATTCTTTATTATTTATGATAGAAGGTTAACCTTCTTAACCCTCTGCACTCGTAAACTTTTTTAAGCTTCGAAGGACTATTGTGAAAACCTAGTGTTCATTTGGAAAGAAAAAAAAGAGAATAATAAATGTTTACGACTCGAAGAAGATTATTTATCTGGTTAATTTACTTTCGTTTCAAGATAAAAGAAGCGTTCGAATCGATGAAAGTATAGAATTTAATTAAAAACAATTTCTGAAGAAAACTATGCGTATCTCTATAGCGGCGCCAGCCGCGTGCAAAGGGTTAATTTTTTACTATTATTTTTTTTAACCATCAAAGGGAAAAGGATCCGATTCGTCTCGGTCTGTCTTCACACGATCATTTCTCTATTAACACGGTTCCACGCCGATTTTGGTCGGCCCTTCTTTAGACCGTGTGCTGTGATGATAATTAAAAAACATTTGGTCGCAAAATAGTTAAGAATTTAAGAAGAAGGAAGGTCGTATCCTTGTTTAACGTGATTCAGTAGAACCCATTGACGAATTACAAGGTATTATATTTTTAAATTGATACCGTCTCAGAAACCAACGATGCCTGAACGAAAATTTCAGCATCGGTCCGCAAGGACCAGCGTGGCGCTTAACCTGTTAAGTGCGTTCGACGTGTATACACGTCGTGTAAAATGAATTTTTCTGACTAACAAAAATATAATCATTCCTCATTTTTTGTAAAAATTTATAATAGGACCATTTACCTTGCGTCTGACGTGTATACGCGTCGTCGCTTGATTTTAACTCCGCACCCTGTGGCCTTTGGAAACTAAATTCCGCACTTAACAGGTTAACGCGTCAACGCAAGTTCCTTGTTACTCGTTCAACCATACTTCGACACGTCGTTCGTACATCGTCCTCATAAAGAACGACCACCGAGGCAACAACGAGCTGGATACGCTGACGTATCTCTGAACGACCCCGTAATATTTCTCCGTTGTCCGTCTTTCGAGCAGACCGAATGATCATGGTGGGCGCAGCAGCTGCACGGTATACGCAGGCTATCCGAAGGTTGTCGCCGAAACCACTATACTTTCCGTCGCCGTCTGGCAACCCTTTATCTCCCGGTGATATACGAGACCCGGGCCATGCTTTTCTGCGTTACCGTGTGCTCGTTGCCCCAGGCTTTTAAGCTAATTCGAGGCGTACCAGCTGCAGCTGCACCCTGCGTCAGCCACCTTCTACTCGTCACCTTGCTCGCACTTTCTTTTCTTTTTTTTTTTTAATCCGACCCGGAAACCTGGTCTCCTTTGGTTTCTGGTTCAGATTGCGAGTCGGATGCGTTGATCGAGCGATTTTTCTTGAGATCCTTGGGGCACAGCTTTGAGTAATTTGAAATTTGGTTTTGTTTAAATGTAAGGTTTGCGTTATATTCCTGTTTTTGTTAAGGTTACCTGAAAAATCACAGTAATTAAGTGATAGTTGTGTGCGATTAACACTTTGCTGACCGGTGACGAGTTAACTCGTCTTTTCGAACTTAAACGATAAAACGGCTATTCAAACAAGATATTACAGAATAAAAAAACGTAATATCACAAATTACGTTGATAATAAAAATCAGGTTTCCAGATTCTCCAAAATAAATGCTTTCTTCAGCAATCATGATAAAATTTATTGGAGTTTATTTAGAACGTTTTACTTCCATATTCAATTACAGAATAATAGCCGGTGACATGACATAGTTTCTATGTAAAATTCCCGGTCAACAAAGTGTTAATAAAGCTTTCGTTTAATATATTTAGAGATGTAGGTTGTAAAATGTTGCTGTTTTAAAATTTATATTTCCTAGGTTCGGGTTAGTATTAATGTGAAGTAGCGATGTGTTTCGTTTTAACCCTGCTGTTCTCTGTATCATCTGAAATGAAGTTTCCTTTTACGTAGATGCTCTGTTTCTAAATGTATTCTTCAATATTGTATGCATTGTAAATCTATAATATTTTAAAATTGAAAAAGAAATTTATTTTTTAAGGGGTATGGATGTGTAACGTAAAGGAAGAGGACTGGGAGGGTTGATAGAACTTTCCGTGTAGCTTCTTCGATATCGGAACGAGTATGAAATTTTTGGTTCATAATAAGTGTGGTTTACTTGTCATAGATCTTCTGAATGGTCGATAAATTTTTTATAGTTAAACAAATACTAAACATTGTGCTTCTGTATAATAGATTTTCGGTTACGCGTCGATAATATATTTAAGGGTAGTTTTGATTCAGAATAATTTTCTGATAATGTAACAGTAAAAAAGGTTAGACCGTGTAACTCAGGATAGTTTTAAATACGTTATAAATATATTTTCAGCATTAATTTAAGATTCATAAGAAAATCCAGAAAACGGTTCGAAATTTTCTTCCAAGTTGGTTCGGTTCCAAGTGTTATATCTTGCCTACGTTGAATACATTGGAATAATACGAGCATAAATTTTCAACTCTTCCGATAAACTTGGATAGAAAGTACAATTGCAAAGTAATAATTAAACGTACAGTATTTTACACTCGAGCTAGATGCTTAGATTGGACATTTTCTAGCAACTGTCTAGTCCTCTTACAATATCGATTATCGAAGGGGAGGCGACAGCTAGTTGGAGTTGGAAAAAAACTTCGATTGACCAGCTTCCCTTCGGCTCCAGTTTCACTGCAATTTCAATCTCACAGATGAGTTGCTCGGTGTTAAAACTTGTTAGCAACAACTGCGATGTCGAGGTGCTCACCTCTTAACGAAGTTACCGACCTCGACGGTATAGTCGTCAATTTTCCAACTCTGTTGCCGAACCTGTTATAAAAGCAATAATTGTACAATATTTCGTTTCTAATCATTTTGTGTCAATCGTCTCAGTTTACTTAGAGGATTATCTAAATTTCGTCCAATTGACCTCGCAATATTAAGAATTGAAAATTTTTACTCGTGAATCTCGCCGATCAAAATTTACATAATCTGCATAATTATTAATATTATTCAGTTAATATTATAAAATTCTATATAATTTGCATAATTATTAATATTATTCAGTATTATTCATTTTCGATTTATTCTCAAACGTTATAACTTTATGTTCGTTAAAATAAAATATTAAATCAGATAATTAGGAATTTTTATATTATTCGTTGCTTTGTAAAAGAAAAAAGAAATTGCTCTGAATTTAATTAAATTCTTAAGATCGCGTTCTACAATGGTTAACCCTTTCGCTACGGTGCTATAAAGACCAAAAGCGTCATTGGTATACAAATCAATACAGTTTTGATTAACATAACGCGAATATGGATATCAAAATGTAGGTACATCGTACAATGAATCGTGATATAACACATGCAAACGAAAGTAGAAATAATTCAGTGCTATTGAAATTCTCCATCCACAATTTAAACAAATGATTACTTAATTTCTGTGGACGTATATATACGTCTTTCGTAGCGAAAGGGTTAAAGAAAAATAATTCTGTTAACATTCCAGGATGAGAATAGTCGCAAAAGCGTTACGAAACATTCGTTCCTTTTATATCCCAAGTTTAGAAACTAACAAATTGCTTGAGCAAATAAATTTATAGTTCCACGTGCTTCTTGCAAAAGAAGATATTTCACATTAAAGCGTTACGAAAGTTTCGCGGTTTTGGGAAACAAAGTTTTCCACTATTCTACAACGTTTGTCAAAATAAGCCGAGCATGTTTCCTCGGTGGAAAATTTCAGAAATTTCGATAATTCACGTCGAATTGTACAGAGTTGATCCCCGTCTTGATCCTTCCAAATGATCTGCTCGAGCAAGACGTTTGAATACACAATTCGAGCAGATTGAACGAATTATTTCAATTTAACCGGGTTCTGCCCTAAGTCTTTGTACGTGACGAGATTCTCCCGAATTTATTCAGGCCGCACCGTTACATTTTTTCTTGCAAATACTAAAACGAAGAGTTCCTTTGTATCGATAAATGTTTCTGAAAATTATATTAGCCATCGCACTTTTAATATTTACAACAAAAATTAACAAACTCGATCTGCGCTAATAAAGCTACTTATGATTTTTTGATAAAAATTTATTAATAAATTTAAAATAATATATACGCGAATTATTATGCTACTTTTGTTGAGTTATACCGTAAACAGAGAATTATTAGTAATAATTTATTACAATGCACTGTTTAAGGGATTATTGATTAATACACGCTTTAAATTCATTGTGTATTTAAATTACACATAATTAACCCGTGTACAACGCACGGCGCTTGAAATATTACTTTTATTTTATTCCAATTAACCGTGAGGGTTCTAAATCAGGCTAACGTCATTTTATTCCAAATTCGCTAAGTATAGGTCAGAGTTTGCAATGGTGAGACTGTAGCGATAAACTTAACAAAAATTAACCCTTTGCACTCGGCTGGCGCCGCTATGGCGACACGCGTAATTTTCTTCGGAGATTACGTTTTTAATTAGATTCTATATTTTCATCAATTCAAACGCTTCTTTTATCTTAAAAGCAAATTAACCAAATAAATAAGAAATCGCAAACATTTATAATTTCCTTTTTTTCTTTCCAAAAGAACGCTTTAAGTTTTCATAAAAGTCCTTTGAAACTTAAGAAAGTGTTCGAGTGCAAAGGGTTAATACGGATCGAACAAATGAAACGCCAATTATTTAGAAAGCTGATATTACCGACTACTAACAAGAAAATAACACCATCCGTATAAAAATATATAAAAGCTGCTATGAAAAAATAAAAACAGCGCAAAGAACAAAAACCGTAATGTCGGACTGTAAAGTGTATTGCGATATTTTAAACTCTATCGCGTCTTCAAAAACAATACAGAAATACAGCTAAAATCACATAAAAAAAAAAAGAAAAGAAGAAAGTACCACATTTTTTTTTTTAATTTGTTGTTTATCGTCGCATCAACCACTTATGGGTTATTAGCGACTCGTATCATATTTGTTTAGCCTTTTTCGCAATTTTATTGAACAGCGAGACGATTAATCGTTCGAACCGCAACCACCGTGCACGTATAACCTACTCTTGCACGCGTATGCACGCGTGCGTGCGAGCATGGGTCAGCAGGATCGGTCGGACGAGGAGCAGAAAGATAGATCAGAGAGATCAGAGAAACGTAAGAGAGGGATATTTGCAATTCCAATGCCATCTTCGACCTCGTCCCTCTCTCTGTTCCTCTCTGTTCCTCTCTTTCCGTCCACATACATTCGTTTCGAAGCGTATACGACGAACACGGACGATTCTCGCGTGACTACCGCCGTCGTGGCTGCGGAATGCTCGATGAAGGACGGAAATTCGCGTGCTTGCGAGCCGAAGCGTAACGCGGAAGATCACGAACCGCTTCTTAGGAACTCGGCTCCTCTTCGTGGCGGTCGCGAGAATTTGGAAGTTCGCTGATCACGTTCCGAATGCCGAGGAAGCGACCGCGTTGCTCTTCTGAATATGCCAGAAAACGATACGATGAATTGTCGGAAATAGGAATCTTATTCGCCGCGAGTTTCCTCCGGTTCGAAGTTAGGCTGCTGGAGACTGTGCATTTCGACTCTTATTTGTGACGAAGCTTTTGTACGGCGAGGATGTGGCGAGGGTTTCGCGCAGAGGGTTTCCCATTGAGCAACGCACCGTGGGTTCTTTGGTCAATACCGATGTATTCGGAACAAAAGTTCTGGCAAAAGTTCGTCCGCTTTTTTATCACAGATAAATGCAATTTGAATTTTTATATATTTAACACTAGAACTACCCATTCGTAATTTTTTACAGCAATTTTATAAATTTACCGTGCCATCTCAAAGGCAATTTTCCCTGATTTTCTGTTAAAAATGTAGACGAAGCTTTGTTTCCCTTCCCTTGCGTATTTTTTTATACACCTTTCATTGTGATTCTTTCGAATAAACATTTATTTCCTTTGCATTTTATATTTTTTCAAATAGTTATCATTTTGAATTCTTTGGTAGAAATAGGTACGCTTTAATCGTCGATAGTTCTAGTGTTAAGGTGATGTCTATGAACTGGCGAAAAACACGGATGACTGCGCGTACGTTCATACCTGGGATGTTCGCAGGCATCTCCAAACCCTAATTAAATAGCATAAAAAAGGCCAGGTAGCATAAAAAAGTCCGTTATTTTCAATTCTTTAAGATGTGGAGTAGGTTCTTTCGTTATTATTTCGTTATGATTTCGTTATTATTTCGGTATTCTTTCGGTATTATTTCGGTATTCTTTCGTTCTACTAATAAGCATCGGATGCGAAATATTTTTTGTTCCACAATATATTATTTTTTTACGCAGGATACATTTTGATCCGTTACACTTTTTGCGAATATTTTACGAATATTTATTTCTCTGCGATCTTTTCACGGTCCTGTGCAAAATTTCTACGGCACGAAGCATCTGAAATATTCGATCGACGTATAATACGCCTCGGCGATTGCGCGCGCGTGTTCACCGCTAATGAAGAATGAAAATTCGCGACTTCCGCGAGCTCGAGTCGCGCGGGTATGCGAAATCATGATTAGGAGAACGACGATTCGCGACGCGTGCTCTCGTTGCCCGATGAAAAACGTTCGTTCCGTCCGACAGTGATGATGAAATATGCGTTTGAACGAGGGATGCGCGTGTCTCGGTGGGGAAATGCGAATCGTATTAGGAGTGGCTGGAAAAAAATTGGAAAAATGGACGAAAGTGTGAACCAGGGAAGAAATATTGTCAGAAATTGGAGAGGATTTTTATTTCTTTATTTAAAGTTACATCTTACGATTTTTAATAACCGTATTAAATTAGAGTATATTATTTAACATCAATTGGAGTGTATTTTATATGATATGATACGTTGTCTGTTTTTTTTTGGAGAAGATTGAAATTTAATTATAATTGAGGAGTCGAAAGGGTTGAAGCTACTTGAGACATGTTTGAAATCGAAATTAAAAGTAAAAAATTTTATTTAAAAAAGGGTTCGAAAAACGAAACATCTGACATACACTGCCGCTCATAAATATGTGGACACTTAGCATGTTCATGAACTTTGTGATACATAGTGTATATTTTTATTATTAAGCAATATTTGTTGCCAAATTCTATTAGGAATATGTATGCGATGTATTCTAATAGTACTGAGTTATCAATTCAGTTATTTAATTTTCTTAAATAAATAAAAGATGTAACTTTTTTCAGATAGTTATAAGAATTAACACTAAACCTACCCACGATTAAACTATACCTATTTGCATCAAAGAAATTGCAATAATAGATACTTGGAAAAATATACAACGCACCAGAAACAAATCTTTAACTATATATTTTACAGAAAATTACAAAAAAATAATTAAAAGTGCTCGGTTAATAATTTATAAAATTTGAGTTAGAAATTACGAATCGGTCATTTGACCGCTTTGGTAGCTTTAGTGTTAAGGAAGCGTCCACATACTTTTGAACGGCAGTGAATGTAGCGATCACATGATTAAATTCGTAAATTCATTAACACTGATAATATTTAATTTTAATATTTAATTTATCGTGACAATTGTCGTCACGATAAAAAATTCAATTCAGGATTCAAGTATGGTATTACATATCTCTTGGAGCAGTTTGTACCGATAAAGAAATAATTTTTATGGTCATATGATCCGAGTTACGGTCATATGACTCGATCTTTTATCTTCGTTCCGTATCGAGTGCTCGATGCAATCGATTTTCGAAACAAACTGATACCAGAATAATCTTAATCCACGATTAATAGTAACACGAACACTTTGAACAGTCGTACGTCGTTAATTCTGCTCGCGTAAAGTTAACTAGTCGTAAAATTGACATTTTCGAGCTTAAAATTTCCTACGAACGAATTAATTATCGTATTATTATTTACTTTAGCTTCTTGGGAAAATGAATGAGCGTTTGTGTACGAGTTGAGATTTATTTTATAATCGTTGAATTATGACGAAATATTTTAATACGTATTAATTGGTATTTGAAATTAAATAACTTCTCGTTAAAATTATTATTACATATAGAATAATTATATTGAGAAAACAATGCTTAATAATTACGCGATGAAACGATGCACAATTTTAAATACGAAATTGAGAAATTAAAATACTATTGACTTGGTCTCTTTTGTTAAAGAAACAATGGTCGTTAATAAATCGTTGATAAATTAAACGAAATCATAGCTAAAAAAAAAGCTTTCATTCAGAATTATAGAAATTTCAATATTAAAAAATTTTAAACACGTTCCTTCGGATAATCGAATTTAAATTATAATAGCAATTTTCAATTTTACGTAATACCTGTCATACCTACTCAATTATCTTTAATATTCAAAAATAATACAAATTGGTGTTCATAAAAAAATCTGCACCGATAAACAATCAATCAATCAAATCAATCAATGTCAAAAAGAAATAGAGAAACCAAATCTCAGAGAATTATTCTTAAGATGCAACGCAAATTTTAATCTTCGTGCACATTTAAGCTTTCCTTTATCTCAAAACGATCTTATCTTAATTAACAACTCAAGTTCAAGATCATTACACACCCAAACACAGCGCGCAACTCTTCTATTTGGCTACGATTCCAAATATTATATTATTTACGATACATCAATATATATAATTTTGGCTACAGATCAATTAAATCCACACGGCGTTGTAATCCGTCTCGAATCGGTTAAAAAACTCGACGAGATCCGTCTCTGGCGATACCATGAAGTTGCACGAGGTCCCTGTTGACCTAAATTCGGATACCTGTGCAGGGGTATAAAATTAAACATCGGGAACGGGCCAGAAGTTTTAATTGCCAGCGTCGGCGGATATTTTCGTGACTCATCGTAGAAGGCAGAGCTCACGAAAGACGAGTAATTAATTCTCAACACTGACCGTAATACCGTTGCAATCGAGCCGCGAACATGCATCGCGTTCCACGCAGCCAGGAAGATGAATCGCGTCACTGAATTAGAGGCGACGACCCGCCGCGATCGTTCGCGACCATCGTCGCTTTCCACGCTTCCGTTCTATCCCCTGTGCTCCCCGATCCGATCGTCTCGTGTCACCTGCTATCGACTAGAAGCAATTAGACACGGAATTTAGGCAAGGATAGCAGGTTTAATCGCGTTAGAGCAGCACTCTCGAGCGGTCGCGTTTGGCTCGATGATCAACCGCGGCCGAACACGCGACGCCTCGATACGATTCGCGTTATGGAATCAACCGAATTAACGTTTATGAGCCACTCGAGGTTCCAGGGATTGAATAATCGTTCGGATTTCAGGGTGTTGCTCGATGGAGTGCGTGGAAATGTTCGAACGAACACGGTTCGGGTATTAAATTCTTTTTTCGTAGGGTGAATTATGGGGTGATGGGATAATTTGTTTTTTTAAGACTAGAACTACCGACCAATTAAGCATGCTTATTTCTATCGAGAAAGTCATGATGAAAGGTGTAAAAAAAAATACGCAATGCAAGGGAAACAAAGCTTTGTCTACATTTTTAACAGAAAATCACGGAAAATTAGGGAAAATTATTGAAAATTATGGGAAATTACGGAAAATTGCCTGCGAGATGCTATAGTAAATTTATAAAATTTCTGTAAGAAATTACGAACGGGTCATATTAACCTCTTTGGTAGTTCTAGTGTCGAGAATCATTTTTATTCACTCTTTAGACGGTATATTTTTTTTTTTACACGATTTATTAATTTTCACTCGGTTTTTTTTCCCAACGTGTTTACTCTTATGTGGTTTTCTCGATACGTTTTTACTTACCTTTACACGATATTTTTAAATGTTTTACTTATTATCTCGAGATCAAGGAAATCGACAAACACTCGAAGTTTGTTTTAGATTTTGATAAAAATTATATCTTTGTTTGTTACGTGTATTTTCTCGCGAGCGTATGTTTTCGCGATTAGAGTGTCGATTTTGGCCATTCGATCGAGGAATCGATGGATTGGAAGCACATGACGAGCGACTCGAGCGTCGTGACTAATTCACACGCGACAGCCGCGTAACATTCCGCTGCTCAATAATTATCCCCTCGTAATCAGCGCAATTAATCTGCTCGATCTGGGAGATGCTTTTCCCTGGAGGGATCGGTTATCGTTGGCTTGTTACGATACCAGTGGAAATCGCGTCGTACCCGATACGATCGAAACGAGCAAATACGACACATGTTTCGATCACTTTTTTTTTTCCGGAGTTCAGTCGAATTCGAGTCGAGCTTGCTTTTTTTTTTTTTACCGCTGCGGAAACAAAAGGTTTGGGAACTCGTATGGTTTGTCGAATTGTGATTCGTGGATTACAAAGGGATCGTTTGTGGATGATAATTCATTCAGTGTTACTGAGGCAAATTTTATTTGAAATTAATCCTCCTATTGGGTGATTCGTACGACCCCAATGTTTGTTTTGTTCGAGGTAATTTTTTAATTTTTATTTGGAATTTTTACGAGAATTGCGTGAATGAATTTTTTTATCGTATTCGTCCGGAAAGGTGCAGAATAGTAATTGTTGTAGAAAATTGAAGCGAATAATTACGGATGATAGGATTTGGTGCGATAAAAAGTGATTTTTTGAAAAAGATTTGGCAAAGAGGAGAATGTATATTCATTTATTTTTTTTTTTTTATTATTTTTTTGAAATTATGTATTGTAATATAACGAACTGTTCAACGCAACGATTTTATTTCATTGGTTAATTTTGTACCGATAAGAAATTATTAAAGCGTCTAATGAATCTCAAAGTAAATTTGAATGAAATCTTGGAAAAATATAAAACTTCATGCGGGATAATAGTTATTTGAAAAGGAAATATGCCATCGAAAAAAATGATAACGCATCGGATACTTGAGATAGTATTTTATTGTATAACGATAGAACGTACCTACTTAACTTTCTAGTTTGATCGGTACTTAATGTGTTACATCGCGTTTAATATCTAATAAAAAATGAAACATGGAAGGAATTATAAATAATATATATTCTTACATAAATGTGACGAAAGGAAAGAATCAGATAAAAACAATTGAATCGGGTACAAGACAAGCGGAGAAAGATAGAGATTGTACACGTTGTGACAGGTTCGATAACTGTGCCACATTTTCATGCTTCGTGTACAGATCGCACGTAGCGAAATTGGTAATCGATGGACTTGTTTTGCAACGACCAAGCGTTCAAATTAAAAATTAGCCTCCTGTTGGAGGAGTGACGTTCGTCACGATGCGCAACAAGTGATTATAATTCGGATTTCAACGGTATCGTGTGTCTCGAAAACAGGATAAAAGGAAAAAATTCGAGCATCGAATCACTTGAAAATATCGTGAACAAAGTTTGGAATTTATTCTATAAATTCTACATCAAAGTCGCAAACGTGAAATTAAAGAGAAAGAAATCGAATATTCATGCTTTTTAATCACTTTACAAATAACATTAAGAAGTACATCAAATAATAACTCAGAATCACAAATCGATCCATTAAGAACAGCACACCAAAGAATTAAAAAAAAAGAATGATTTCCAAATACATTTTTAGAACCCTCTAACGCCAAAATAAATTTTTATCCAAGTCTACTTTACCTAATTTCTATAAAAGTATGCATTTAAAAATAAAAAATAAAAAAAGAGTGTACAAAAAATACGGACAATGCAGAACGTGCAAAATAAAAAACAATTTTTAGAGCGCTGAAATAACTTATCGTCCACGGTCTGCTGTCTATTTTCTTATGAAAATTATATTTTCAATGGACGAAAAAGAAGATAAAAGAGAAGATAAAAAAGAAATAAGAAAGAACGGTACAATTAAACCTCTGACAAACAGTTCCATCAAGCGTCCAACGTCGCAGCTCCAGAAGCTCTGGAAATTTATAATCGCCGGTCTGCTCTCGTATTCCGAGGCCACTCTCCGTTCCTCCGCGATTCTCGCGGATCTTGCTAAATCAACGCGTCAGGTCGTGGCATCGGTTACGATCAGGGGCACGACAGGTTGGTTGGGTTAGGCCCCGAATAGACTGTCAATGAGGTGTCCAGCTGTGCCCATCCTGTGCAACGCGGTAACAATTATTCGCCTCGGCCGTAACAGTGTCCCTCCTTGCCCGTGTTCCAGCACTTTTTACCAGCCCCACCATTCACATAAACACAGCGGAGCGGTGCACACTTTGCGGCGTTTAGTCGCTATTTAACCGTGCTCGTTTGTCAGTATTCGTTTCCGTGCACCGCGTTCCGTGCTCCGATCGACGTCAATTTTCAAGCGAACTTTTCGAAACAATCTTCGGACCAATGAGTTTGTGTCGCGTCCAACGATCGTTCAGAAAGATCCAGTTAAAACCGTTTCTTCTAGGTTTCTTCTAAATAAAATTAATCAGAGTGCGCGATGACAGTGTTCCGTTCAAATTGTAATTTATTTATCACCATTGTAATATATTGCTGATGTTCCTTAACGAGTAAATAAATAGATAAATGAATTAAACAAACAAAAAATGATAAAATCTGTGCGGTAATTCGGGATGAATAAAATAAATCTAATTCCTCGTCGAGTTATTTTTTGATGAAAAAGTTAACTGTTTCTCCGAAAAGAATTATCAGTGAGGTTCTCTAGATTGTTAAAAAAAAATATATATATATATAACAGTTGGAAGATTCAACAGTTGAACGAATCAGCGGCGTTGTCGACGAGGAAAGGCGAGGAATACTAACGAAGGGAAGCGAGTTAGAACCGGCAGCGCGAACCTTGAATCCCGGTCTAACGAGGTGAACAAAGCTCTCTCGGAGCGTCGGTGGAGAGGATCGTGGCGGTGCAAAAGCGGGTCAAGGTGTCGAAGACGTCAAGCATTTGTCAAGATATCGGCTCGAGGTGTTAGCGAGTCTCCCTGGAAAAACAAAGCGTCACGCGACTCTGTCAACGATCGGCCGGCTCCCCTATCAGCCTCGTGATCGTTAATCAACGATCGGGGATCATCGTGTTTGGACTTTCTCGGAGTCATCGTCACGCGACTCCGCACACTGTCAACGATCGACACGGAGACGTCGAGCTGTGATCGTGAATCGCGCCGCCTCCATCGGCAGTCAATCGCAGAAAGCCGATCGCGACTCGCTCGTCTCGCTCGTCTCGCTCCCGGTTGCTTCGATTCTCGATTTTCTCTGCTTTTCGTCCAGTAAAACNAAAAAAAAATATATATATATAACAGTTGGAAGATTCAACAGTTGAACGAATCAGCGGCGTTGTCGACGAGGAAAGGCGAGGAATACTAACGAAGGGAAGCGAGTTAGAACCGGCAGCGCGAACCTTGAATCCCGGTCTAACGAGGTGAACAAAGCTCTCTCGGAGCGTCGGTGGAGAGGATCGTGGCGGTGCAAAAGCGGGTCAAGGTGTCGAAGACGTCAAGCATTTGTCAAGATATCGGCTCGAGGTGTTAGCGAGTCTCCCTGGAAAAACAAAGCGTCACGCGACTCTGTCAACGATCGGCCGGCTCCCCTATCAGCCTCGTGATCGTTAATCAACGATCGGGGATCATCGTGTTTGGACTTTCTCGGAGTCATCGTCACGCGACTCCGCACACTGTCAACGATCGACACGGAGACGTCGAGCTGTGATCGTGAATCGCGCCGCCTCCATCGGCAGTCAATCGCAGAAAGCCGATCGCGACTCGCTCGTCTCGCTCGTCTCGCTCCCGGTTGCTTCGATTCTCGATTTTCTCTGCTTTTCGTCCAGTAAAACAACTTCTACTTTCGTTTAATTTCGTTTAATTTCGTTTAATTTCGTTTAACTTCTTTCAATTTCTTTCAATTTCTTTCCCAATCACGAGTCGAATCGATGGAAAGTATTTCCGAATATATCTGGTCTCGTCGGCTAGTTTTTGAGATTTAAGCTAAGGCGACCGAAGAATTTCGTTGGGTGAAAAAGTTAGAGCCCGGTCCTCTCGAGGAGCACTGGATTCGCGTTGCTTCGGTGGAATCGAGGACTCCGTGGATTAAGAACATCCTTGCGTTCCAAAGGGGAGCCCGGAGGACTGTGTTGGGTTCGGGTAGCCAAGCTGCACCTTTTCGCCTCAGTTTTGCGAAATATCGAGAAGCTCGCGCAGCCGATCTATTTTACCGAGAAGCATTCCAACGCTGAAGCGAACCGATTTTTCTTGGTGATCGTATTTTGGTGCGACAGATCGCTTGACATCGTTTTGTGTCGATTCTCCGTTGATCGAGAATCGGTTCGAAACCTGGTGAATCTAGTTCGAATCAAGTTCGCGACGCTTGAATTAGAGAATTAATTCAGAGATTATACCGGTGAAATATAATAGAGATATTATTGTATAATAAGCTGCTCGAGTGAATCGTTTCGAAGCGAAAGATCTTTCTCGTGTGCAGCGTCTTGATTAATTCTTGAACGCAAGGAGACACGGTATGGAGATCGACATGAGCAGCAGAACGAACAGGTCGACCGAGGAATTAGCCAAAAGACGCGTCTCTATTAGCGATCAAATCCTAGGCATGGATAATCCCAGCTTTGATCATCATCGGCGTATAAGCGCCAGCTCGGAGCATAATTCCGATCAGGGTCGTGGTAAATCGATACTGCACGGGGGCAGCAACTACGGTAGCGCGGAGAATATTCCGCAGCACAAGTTCGATCTCGAGAACGGCAAGATCAATGGGAACAGGAAGAAATCAGCGCACAGCTTGACCAGTTCGATCAGGGACAAAATCGAGTACTCGGAGGAATTGGAACGGTGAGAACACCTTTTTTTTTTCTCGGGATCGTCTGTTTGGAACAGACGGATTTTTTTGGAGGTTAATTTTTAACATTGGTAAGAGGGATGGGAAGTTTTATCGGTTCTTTGGGAAGCTGTGGGCAGGTGGAAATAATTTAAAGACGATGGATGAAGAGAATTGTAATTAATTAAGATTATTTTATTTTTGGTTACTTTTTTTTTTATTAGTTTTCTTATTAGTTTTTTTTTTTTTGAGAATCTATGGCCAGAGTGGAAATAATTTAAAGACGATGGATGGAGAGGATTGTAATTAATGACGATTATTTTACTTTTAGTTATTTTTTTTTATTAGTTTTTTTATTAGTTTTTTTTTTGAGAATATATGGGCAGAGTGGAAATAATTTAAAGACGATGGATGGAGAGGGCGGTAATTAATGACGATTATTTTATTTTTAGTTATTTTTTTTTAATTAATTTTCTTATTATCTGAAAATATTGTTCACAATTTTTAGACATTGGTATTGAGAAAATTATCACATTATTATAATTATCACATCGAATCGTAAAATGTTAATAAAAAAGTGAATAGTTATACGAAACACACGATCGATAAATCTGTTCACTATTTTACCTCCAAAAAGAATTGTTTTTACTCCAAGACAATGAATGAAAAGTATTCGAGGCAGACGATCCTAATCGGGGGAATTGTAACGGATCTAGGAAGCGTAGATCGTGATGTAACAGTCGGTTACAAAGCCTGTCATTTCCAATCGCCTTGATAAGATCATAAAGTCTAATGAGATTGAATCAAGCTCTGCGCTTAAGTTTCCTATATCGTCTGTTCCCGTTCACTTCGCAAGGTATGCGTCTCTGTTAATGTTTTGCAAAATTTCCGACGAGCTTCTCGCCAGAGCGATTTGCTTCGCGAGAATCACGTGCCACCGCGAACAATTGTGTTCGATCGACATAAATCACGTTATGGAAAAATAAACGTGAAAATTGTCGTCGGGTGGAGAATAAATTGTTGCGAAATCCGAAGGCCGGTTTGGTTTCCTTATGGCGAATCTTTTGAAAACTTCAGAATACTGTTACTTTATAAAAAAAATTAATATTTCTAATACCCGTAATAGTCTTTATTAATTTTTTTTTCTTTTACATGCTAGTTAAGCGTACAATTTTATTCAAATTTAATTCAATAATGCTTATCTCAGCGTTATTTTTTTTTATATTTCCTAATAAAATTTATACGATTGTCAAGTCTATATATGTTCCTTTAAACAATGAAAAATTTATTTTAATCCATTGGAGACCAACAACGCTACCTTTCCGAGACAACAAATGACGCACCATGTGCGTACCGAAAAGAAATTAATGTCAGTCGGCGTGTTGTAAAAATATGAAATGACATAAAACGGTATGCGAGAAATTAAAGTTGGTATTAAGCGAAAATAATGTACGAAGCGAAAATAGTCCACGATAAATCTTCAATTTTTAATTAATTAGGATCACATTCGTATTGGTTAAGACAAGTTCCAGGGTATACGCGTACTTTTCAGTCCTTTTCCTTGGTCTCTCAAGTTTACGTATTTCTTTTAAGAAACATGAACTTCGTGATACTGTTTGGAAGTACTAAATTTTCGCGTCAAATATTAACGTTGCTGTTGACAGCCGAGATACGGTGCACGTGTGGTTTACCGAAGGGTTTCGCCTTCAAAACTTCTCGTGTTATCCATTCTGTAGAGTATATTGACTTTCCTTCTTCTTATTTTTTTTTTTTTTTTCCTATGCTTCTTCTTCTGCTTGCGAGTTTTACTTCCGACTTTTAAATCAGCAAAAAGTATGAGCTACGATTTATTTGTGTTCTGTCTGGTTCGCACGCGATTCTGATTTTAGGCATCGAGTTTTTAATAACTCGATTTTTAGTTTATTCGGAGACATAGGATATGAAGTTTCGCAGCGTTGTGTATTTTATAATTATCAACGGATCTCTAATTTGTGTATAGAATTAATTTTTTTTGTCCTCTTCTTTTTCTCTTACCAATATTTGGATTTTAAGTTCTCGTCCTAGAGAATCGAATAGTTAGAAAATCGTAAATCAAAGTTTGTCAGATATTCTTTATAGTTAGAATTTATAATAACTTCTTATTTATTCTTGTGGTAAAAAAATATTTGATATTTATCAGTGTGAAAGAATATTATTTTAATTAAACTATAATAGCTATATTTTTAACAGGAATAGAAAAATGTCACGTGTAGCATTTATTTCGTTAATATTAAAGGATCTATTGATAACAAACTAAAAGAAAAAAAAAAATTGTTAAACCTACTCTAACTGAAATATCTTGCTGCAAGTATTTCGCCTCTAGAAATGTCTTACTCTTCCCATAAAACTCAAACTGAAACCTCTAAAACACAAAACTATTCTCTGCCGTACACCTGAATCAGTGCAACCGGATAAGACCACTCCTATCAGTATTTCCTTTCCATCAATGCATTCCTCTACGCTGTCGCAAACCAGCCAAATAAAAAAGAGAAAAAAAATATCCCCGAACAGTTAATCCTCTGTACTCCATTGGCGCCGCAATGGCGACATAACTTCTCTCAGAGATCGTTCTACATTTTATATTTTCGTCAACTCGAGTTCCGCTTATTTTAAAATAAACGAAATTAACCAGATAAATAAAAACTCGTAAATATCTCTTCTCTCTTTTTTTTTCCCTAAAATAACGCTTTAAGTTTTCACAGTAGTTCCGTGAAACTTAAAAAAGTTCCAGTCTAAAGTGTTGGAAAAAAAAGGAAAAAGAAAGGAAAAAAAAGAGGAAAAAAAAAAGAAACGAACTAACCAAACACAAAAAACAACTCTGTTCTAACTCTGTTCCACTTTAATGCCTCTTTCAGATCGTGGCTGTATGTGTTTTGTGCGCGATGCCACGGTCGCGACGACACCCCATCGTGGGAGCCTCCGGGTTGGAGGAAAGCCTGTCCTCAACCATTTTGCCTGACTTACAGAAAATTCGCCCGGCTGTTGTGCCTGTTCCTGTTAGGGCTGCTGCTTTGGGGTATCGTTTATTCGATACTGGGCGATGACGCCGCCCCTGGTGGCCAGCTCTTCGGTCTTGCAGCCCTTTGTATAGCCGCGCATTTCGGTGGATGGCTGTTCTCCTTGACCACACTTCCCGCCCTAATCGGGATGCTGATCACTGGAATTATACTGCAGAATGTCGGCTTGGTCCACATCGAGGGCAACTATACCATTGTCGTCTCCAACTTTCGGTGAGTCTGCTTTTTTTTTAATTTACTTTTATTTCTTTAATTTATTTTTCTTTTATTTTATTTTGCTTTATTTTAATGTATTTCATTTAATTTTATTTTGCTTTATTTTGATTTATTTTATTTTATTTTGCTTTATTTTACTTTATTATGTTTTATATTGGAATTCGAGTTTATTGAGAAAGAATAACAGAGAAAGTTCCAAAAGGCCTCGATGGCTGATCGACGCGAAATTTTCAGGAGAGAGTTAGGTGAATAGGTAGACTTCAAAGGTAAAATTTTAGCCTCGGGCAGTTATTAGTTTTCGAGATATTAATAAAAAATATTGAATACTATGCATTGATCGGGATAATTGCTAAAAGAAAATTGTTAACCTTTTGTTAACCCAAAGAATAATAGTATATCTAAGATGTAAAACGTTAAAAAGTTAAAGAGTTAGGGTAAGAGAGAATCTATTGGTTTCTCCATGAAATTATTATGATTAATGTTTATAAGAGCGTCATGCTAGATCAATTGCAATATTTTTACTTTCTGACTCGTCAAATAATATCCTCGCAAAGTGATCGAAACACATTTTCAATGATCAATTTACAAGTTTGCTTCCACAATTTAAACAAACCTTCTGAGCTCGCTTCTACTTAAGAGATACACACATTTCCATTTCTTTGCCTCAAAAAAAAAAAAAGAAAAAAAAGAAAAATACCCGGTAATATTTAAATAAAATTACAAAATTGTTCATTTAGTGCGAATATCAGGAATATTGCAAAGCAATTCAAGTAAACCCTCGAACGATATAAAACGAAGCAAATTTCATGTTTTAAGGATAATTAAGTTTTGCTGTAGCCAGCTTATCGCGGAAGTTAAAACTTTGAGAACTGAAATCTTGAAAGATCCGTTAATGAAAATTACAAAAAAAAAAAGTATAACGTTTCCATCTGAGAAATATCGATAGAAACGCAACGAAAAAAAAAAAAAAGTTGATATCTCAACATGATTTGTAATATTGTACGCGCCCGTTGATAATGTCGAACATGATTGATAAGAAAATTGAACGTCTACCATGAAATATTGCATTTTACAAGTGTGAGACATCAAGGCGGAATGTTTGTAGTTGGTTGAACGACATCGTTGACCCAACTGAACTAAGGGGTTAATTATTACGCTGTAGCGCGTGACTACAGTTAGACTTAACTGAGCACGTGATTAAAATCATGTGCTGTTACGCACACATTACTTCTTCAGCTGAATTTGTAAATGGAACTTCATCATTTCGTAATTGAAATTTATTCTGACGCGTCATGTGATAATATTTGTTCCTCGTGCTCGTGTGTATTTCACCGGAATCGATTATTAGCGTGATCTCTCTGCGTCGGAAGTGTATAATATCGGGCTGATAAAAAGCATTATATATACTTAACCCTTCTATCGTGGTAGGGTCTCTGTGACTCAACCATGTTTTTTAATTTACGTAATTTTTTTTTTTCTTCTTTTGTATTTCGAACTTTATTCAAATCGGAGTTAAGGAAGAAAAAAGTGCACGCTTATGGTCATACAATTAGCCTAAGATTTCACGAATACAATACACAGGTT
Source organism: Ctenoplectra terminalis (assembly GCA_019453375.1). Taxonomy (NCBI): domain Eukaryota; kingdom Metazoa; phylum Arthropoda; class Insecta; order Hymenoptera; family Apidae; genus Ctenoplectra; species Ctenoplectra terminalis. The sequence goes on from SMSQ01026092.1 coordinate 143,625, forward strand.
AAATATACGTATAATTTTTTAATATTTCACATCGGAAAAATGCAAGATTGAAGGAAAATAAAAGATTAATAAAGTACGATCGAAAAATCACGAAAGAGAGGCGATTTAAAAAGACAAAAGAACGGAAGACTAATATAGTTAAAACGTTACATTTCGGTTGCGAAATTTATTTTCTACGTTTTCCAAAATTTCAATTTTATCAGTCCACAAGAGAACCCTAATTTTATAAGAACAAAATTACCCGTGTTACAGTTTTATTAAATTCCGCAAAATTAAACATCACCGATATTTTATCGGAATAGAACTTAAATATCAACGCTCGCATAAAACTCTAACTTCTAAACAGTAATTACCTATGTTTATTAATTTGACTCTCAACTACGAATCTCATAAAACTAAACGCATATATAGCCGTTTTTTCAGATTACTTTTAAATTCGATATCGATCCTCATCGCGAATCTTTAAAAATTTACCGAACACGCGATATTTCAAACAACATGGCGCTCGGCGCAATAACCTCTCCGCAATATTGTCCAGGACTCTTTGTGTTTTCTTTCTCCGTTGATTTTTATTGCTATTTACACGGGAAACAGAGAGAACTCGTTTCGATTGAGTTAAGGGGGTGCGTTTTACGAGGGACAATAAGAAATTTCATAGCGAGCCCGTGGATCGAACGATCGAACGGATTGATGGACGGGAGAGACGGGCGACGGATGAAAAACACGAAGAAAACTGGATCAAATTCTAGCTAACACGCAGCATTGCGAGAAAAGATATAATAGTGAGATTTTTTCGTTCGTCAGCTATTTCGCCGGGGATTGATAGATCACGGAACGATATCGAAGTTTTAAATCAAAGCTTTGTACGCGCCACTTCATCCCCATCCCGGAAAGAAAAAGTATTATTATTCCCCACTTTTTCTTTTTTGTTTCTACTTTTCCGTATCCTGAAAACGTTTTCCATATCAAACCGTTGAGAATTCTCTTGTTCGATTTTATCCGTTTTATAAATGTTAAAGTACAGATTTTCAGGTTGGGATAATTGACTGGGAGAAGGGGAAACATAGGGAAAAAATGAAAGCAAACGTAGATATTAACCCTTAGCGCTCCTTTTCGGCACGATTACGCTCAATTTCCAAAGATGATTTACAAGAATTAAAAATCTATGTTTTCTTTACGAGAGAAAAAAGGATATTTATAAAATGGATCAAAACAAGTATTTTCAGAAGCAATAGTAATTTTTTCCGTTCAAAATGAAACTTCTTTTCTTCAGTGATGAAGAATCGCATGGAGCGCACAGGGTTAACAAATGGGAATATCGAAGCGTTAATTTTTTTTATTTATTTTATTTGTCAGAACTGTGTAACGTTAAAATATTTGTATTGTATCTCTTACATCTTTTTTTCCATCCAATTATATTTTATCTTCTGTAAAACATTTTATAACTTTTAGATAAATATAGAGAAGTTGTTAAAGATTTCATTTCTTAGGAATTCAAATTTTTTTTTAACGGGAGTATGATTAGGGAAAATAGACTTGACAGAGATTCCAGCAACGTTAAAGTATTTGCAATATATTTGGCAAATTGTAAACTTTGATGTCAAAGTATTGAAACGCGTTTGAGAATAAAATATTTTTCCAGGAATTTTATAAAGTGACATAACAAACTAAATATTAGAGTATGTTTCCGCGAGCTTATATTCACACTGTAAAATAGGAATTGGTTCATCTGGATTCCTCTTTACTGCCTTTAAAAGTGGGGTAAAAATGATCCACTAAATTTTTATCAACATTATTACGTTTTCTTTACGGGCCACGGTAATCCAAGATAAAATACTTTAGACTGCGATTTTTTTTTACTAGCTTTTATTGCATTATCTGCCTTCTTTACTGCTCGTTTACGCGTCTCCATTTAGAGTCCGAAAGTCAGGGTTTATGCGAGGTGTCCCCATGGGGAATATCTATAGCGTCCCATACGTTCCATTGTATAATACATTTAGGTTAAACTGCTTTCAATGAAAGCAGGTTAAACATTTCGAGTTTAACGACATAATTCCTGCCGATTAAGCAACTTTCATAACAATGTTCCTGTAAAATTAAAAAGTCTTTCCACAATTTTAGTTACCCGTTGAAATAAAATTTATGCGATGAATAAATTCAAGCGTGCTCTTTCTCGCAACAAAAATATTCATTAAATTGATAAAAAAAATACCAAATTAATCCTTCTATCTCGGTTCTATATAACTCACTCATGTTTCTTCATTTATACACATTTTTTTATTTCTCAACTTTATTAGACTTTATTAACACTAGGTTTACGGGCATCGATTGGATCATTTTGATGGGTACGTCGAAATATAAATTTTTGTAACATTATTAGTTCAGTTTATTTGAAATTAATAGATTTCTATAATCAGAGATTTATTTAGTACATTTTTCTCTACAAATTTTATTTTTAATTTACATTTTCCGCGCGCATCATTGTTAAACTTAAGTACGAAATCTGAACTGCGTCAAATTGACGGATTCCGTAAATCTAGTGTTAAATTTCTATTAGACTTCTAAACTATATTAGATTTTTCGAGAACTAGAATTATACATATTCCAAAATGCGTGGATAAATTTTCTATTACATTCGTCAACAAAGTATACAATTATAATTATCATACGAAGATTATGAGTAAATGATTATGAGCACAATAGAAAGATTAAATAGTGCAGAAAATAAGAAAGAAAATAGGAAAGAAAGTAAGAAANGAGCACAATAGAAAGATTAAATAGTGCAGAAAATAAGAAAGAAAATAGTGCAGAAAATAAGAAAGAAAATAAGAATAAATAAGAAAGAAAATAAGAAAAAAAATAAAGAAAATAAGAAAGAAAATAAGAAAAAGTGCAATTTACATTTCTAAAATCTACAATGAAAGATACAAAGATCGGTCGCAAGTTTTATTAACCACTAACGAATCCAATGAATTTTTCGACGGTGAAAGTACTCAAATCGAATTATGACATTTCCTTTTGACAATTGCGCGACGATCACTGTTTCCACTCACGTATGAAAGCGTGGAAAGTGTGAGCAGAAGGTTCATAGAAAGTCCTCGAAAGCAACGATCGATTCATCGCCATCATAAGGTGGCCCCTTTTTAATGTCGAGGCCGGATAATGGCGATTCGTCGCGGTCATACGCGACGCCGCGCACAGCATAGTAATCTCTGTCTCTGGAGAAGCGCCGAGTGAATTCAAGGTGCATCCACGATGGCAGCCGGTTTTAATTGAAGTGTTTATCGGAAAGTTCTCCTTTGTTCCGAAGACCCGGACTATTTCGTAACGTTTCATCTTCAACGTTTTCGGTCGGCGAAATTTCAAGTCACGGATACGTCACGAATTATTCGCGACCGTCCTCGACCCCCTCGTAAATCGTCAACTTTAAAATCTTTTAAAATTCGCGGGTTTCGGAAAGTTTATCGTCGGCGAGAAAATTTGTATTCACCTGAGGGACATCGTGAATTTTGTGAGAAATTTTCCAACTACTTATGGGGTAACTTTGGGGATTAGAAAGTGTACAGTTGTTAAATATGATTGCAGAATTTTATCGGTTATTTCTAATTTTATTCCTTCCGAGGAAATTATTATTTTCCTTTATTTTAAAACATTGAAAACCGGATGACAATTTTTCGTATTTTATATTTAAAAAATTATTTGTTTAATTTGAAGTTTTAATTATGATCTATGTTTTGAATACAAATTATTTTTAGAAATATATAGAAAAGGATTTATTCAGTGTTAATTGTATTCCACATTAAGATTCACAAACATTGAACATTAGGTTTTATAGTTTAAAGTAAAAATGGCAGATCAGTGAAAGGTTACTTAAAAAAAATTATCTATTTAGCTTGATTGATGAGAAACATTAAGATTAATGTTTAGAATACAAATTATTTCCAAAAATACATAAAAAAGAATTAATTCAATCTTAATTTAACTCCACATTAAGATTCACAAAAATAAGGTGTCCTATAGTTAATTAAATTAACACCAAAACTATCAAAGAAGTAAAAATGATCATGATTTCTCGTAGCAATATTGAAAATTTTTTACGATGCCTTTTAGTGAATTTTTCCTGATTTTATGTTAAAAATATACACAATATCTCTCATACTTTAAAGAGTTTATCTTCATTTTGATTTCATCAATAGAAATAAGTATATTTGCTAGCGTTAAAGGAATATTAGCTTTGTATTATGCACTTAAAAAAAGAATAAAAAAAGAATGATCGCTTGCAATGGTTCGGTCTTCAAGCATCGAATTAAAATTCTTCTCGATAGAAGTTGATCTTAAAGAATACTAATCCTTCTAAATGCAAACAATCATTACATAAACCATGCTTCTCTGCAAACACTTCCATTATCCACCATCATGAAAAATTTTCCACTAAACGTTCAACGTGACGATCGTTCGCGCCAACTATCCTCTGTTCCAGTTTCCGAGTAACACGTCACTGACCAAACTGTCGGCCGGTTCGGCCCGACAATTCGCTTGAACTCGCGTGTCAGCCTCCGTATAATAACAACGTGAGGTCGCACGGCATCATTAAGGCTCGTCTAATAACGCACCATACCTGCCCTACCGTGGACACGTGTATTCTATTATTATATTTACATGAAATGAACTTCGTGCTGAGTTGGCTCGTGTAATTGCTTCCGAAAACTCGAGAGAAATACAGTAAAGTTGCCTAATTTAGGGGATGAATTATTTACAAAATACCGGGTGATTTGCTTAATCCTCTATAGCTCCAATTTCGTTTGTTTTTGACAGAAAAAATTACAGTTTTTGGCAGAAAAAGTTAGAAATTTTTATAGAAAAAATTACAGAAAAAATTGATTAGTTTCTCGATTAGACTTGAAAAATATTTGAACTAATAATTTTTATAAACGGACTCTCTGACAAATTGAATACTACAGTGATAATTAATAAAAATAAAGTTTTAAGAATATAAGTTTATAATTTGTAATGATTGATCACAGTATTTTAGTTTATTCAAAAATCTGGGAATTAATGATTGTTATAAATGAATCGAGTGATATCAGTACAGAGAACATTAATTCATATTCGAGTATGAAAATTGAATAGTGCTGAGAATTAAAAAGAAAATAAAATTACACCGTAGTTACGTATTTAAATCTTAATTTTATTTCATATTAAGATTTGTGGAAAGAAGATCCTGTCGTTAATTAAATAATCATTAGAACTATGAATTTAAAGTAACAGTATAACTTAAAGAGAAAAATTATTAGACTCGAATTAAAGATTGTTAAAAAATTTTATTTTCGGTTATGGATCTTCTTAACCATGTTGTCTTCCTTTTACGTAAATTAATATTTTTAAATATTTTTTATCACATCTACTGTATTTAATTTTCCCGTTTGCTTCTGAAATATTTCTAAAATATTTGTAAAATATTTCTAAATTAAACAAAAAGAAATATTCGAGGTACACAAAGGTGCACTGTAAGCGAAGACAGCGAGGTTGAAATATTTGAATATTCATTATCAAAATTATCTAAAACAATAGACCGTTTCCAGGTGCGTTACCCTAACGTTAGACATAAATTCAGCCGATTCCATTTTCCAAAATCTGGCGTGTCGCGGAACACAATTTATATCTTCCTTCGCGTGATTTCGTAATCATAAATCACCCTTCAAGCGCTTTCAGATATTGAATTATGTGTTGTGTGAGTGTGTACAGCTGTGGCCTGTCTAATTCTATACAGAAGCCACATTATCGGCGCGTAGAATACGTCGTTGATAGATTCTGCGGAACAAATATCGTGAAAAATTTCTCTCACCAACCTCCGTTCAAATAAACTTAACGATCCACTATTTTCTTCAATCAAATAAAATCTCCTACTTAAAACTACTGAAATTTAAAATTATTGAAATTTTATCAAAGTCCTATCGCAAACTATTGGAATATGGGTTACGGTTTAAATAAAACAAGATAGTCTTTGTTAGAAACGAAAATAACGAGAGGCAAGAATTTGTACATAACAATAGGAGGCCACCATAAATAATCTCAGCACGAGCTGTGCGACTGCTCCAACGACTGTTTTACAACCGGGCCTGACAGAAAACAGACGGACCCTCGGCAACACCAGCCGATCTTTGCGGAAAAACGGCCGTAGGGCACTCATCATTCGATCACCGAGCCGAACAGTCGATCACCGAACGTTTCCAAAGCTTGCAAAAATATACTCATAGAAGAGGACTTGTCGCTACCGTGCATTTTGATTAATAAAGAACCGTCGATTCTTACATCTTTGTTAATTATTTTACTATATCTCACGGCTTAGCTAGTAACGTCTTTACTCATTCAACTCTCTATTTCAACTGAACCGACCTGGGCTCTCAAAGAGGGAAAAACCGTCGTCCACTTATGCCCGGAGACGGTTATATTTTCAAGCGGCCAGACTTTCTGATTTCTACAGGACACATCTGGCTGTCCTATTATTTTGTCTATTCAAAGACATTGCTAAGAACAGTGACACTCATTTTTGTCTTAGGCTGATGTAAGGTGGAATCAGGATTCGAGCGGTTTGTCAGGAATAAGTCTGTAGGCGTTTTTAATATTTCGTTTAATTATACGTGCGTTCGCGCTGAAGGCGGTTACAATAATGTCCTTTCCCTGGACTATCGGGGAGTCGTGAGGACGTTTCCGCCAGTATATCTGCCTTAGTTTATTGTCCTAGGTCACAAGGAATTTCCCTTAAATGGGGAAGTGCCTTGGCGAAACGCGCATGGCCTGCTTCAGCCGTTCGTCTACCGCGATTTCTCTAACACCAATAGTTTTATTTAACTAATATTGGCAATAATCCAACGGAAACATATATTTTTTCGAACATCCGTATTATAACTCATATTTCAACCAATGATAAATAAAAAAGAAAGAAAAAGAAAGAAATAATGTCGCGCACGATTCTGTCCGAATATGAGTAGCATTGCAGGGTTAATGTACAAATATGAGGACGGTTTGGTTCCGCGATTCGTGAAATATTAGCCGTCAAGAACGGGAAATTTATATCTTTGACGCATAGTATTCGTATATCACTTCCTATTGCTGTATCACCGTGCACCAGAGTTTCCAAGTGGAAGCTCGTTGCATTACGCGCTTATACACATGACGCAGCCTAGCTATATCCGATTCCCTCGCGATGAAATTCGTATCGATATTCGAGCTGCGATTCTCGAGCCCCCTTCTGAAACTTACGACTGCTTCAGAACGCAACGAGAATCTCTGAGTGCTGATAATAGCAGTGGGCGTGGTCCGCGAGAATGGAGAAATTGATATGGTGCTTGTTATTGGATAATTTTTTAGGAAAAGAGTGAAAAAAAAAGAAAAATAAATGGGATTGTGGCAGTTGAGAGATTTATATATATATAAAAAAAAAAGATTTATTATAGCGAGATAAAGGAAAGAATTGTTGATAAATTGTAGATAAAAGGTTCTAAAGGTTCAGACGATGGACTTTTATTAACTATAAATTCAACATTGTTTGGATTGACTTGTAAATCGATTAACGTTTTATCGGCACGAAAGGCACGTTGATCGAGCACAGGCACACACAAGCGAAGAAACGAAGATGGATGACAATTGTTCAAACAGAATTATCAATTATTCGTGTCACGTTCGATAAGATGTTCTTCGTGGTTCTTTAAGTATTCGTGACAAGATTGTTGGTCGATATATGTTCGGAAGCGTTTAAATGAATCGAGTAAAACGCGTGGCTTACGCTAATTACGGTTAAGAGAGTTTAGTCAGCGGGAATCTTAAATGTTCGATGAATTTCTTGTCAGAATTGATAGAAAAGTATTGTATTTCTCGATAAAACAGAAGTAAAAAAAGTAAAAAAAGAAAAAGAAAAAGAAAGACAAATAAAAAAGTGAAATATTAGAAATAAATCTGAAAAAATAAAGAAACTATGAAAACTTAAAAAAATAGGACGATAGGTAAAATTATTACTATTATGAATGGAGATTACCGATTTAAAAAAAGTATCGCATAAAAGTAATCAGAACCAGACGTGGTTCAATCGAAATTCGACTATTACTTTTTATTTTAATATTTGCAGCGTACATGTGTAACGAAATATCAAAGGATGATTTAGAATATTAGTAGAAGCGTATGTTTAAGTAATTCGAAACGTTTGGCATACCTCGCTGCAATATTTACATGACGTACGATGATAGAACGAAGAAGAAATTCAGCAAGAACGTTTTCGCGCAGATATATTACCTACGTACTCGAAACATCCGGAAATCTGACGCGATATGCCAGATTCGCGACGTATTTTGCGTATTACCGGTTACCAGTTATAAGAAATCTCCCCTGCGGCTTTTCCGTGACGGTTTTTATACGAGATGAGAAAATCCTATCGCGTTATTCTTTCTTTTCCACCTGTGCGTTTGCATAGAGAGCTATTTTTCATTTAATAATACCCTTTTGTTCAACGGTAAAATAAACGGATTTAAAATTGCAAGGTTCGTGGTTGTTTTACCGAAAATTGAATTTTGGTAATCGAGTTGAATTAAAATTCAATTTTTCTCTTGAAACGTTAATCTTCCCTCGAACACGAGACACCAAACATTTTGACGATATTCATTTTTCGGAAATATCAGTGAAACACTGATAGTGTAGAATTTAATTATCTCGAGAAGAAAGATTGATAAATAGAAACAATATTTTTACAAGGTAACACAGGACAGAATTGTAATTAAAATTCTGTCATATTAATCTTCAGCTTTCTTCAAACTTATCTCCACACTTAATTACTGTATAGTACCAGTAATTTATTTCCACTACTTTAATTAAAGAAAATTAAAAAGATTATCCTCCTTGCAGAAATTCTAAAAGCACAGAAAAGCACAGAAAAGAGGGAAAACATATAATAATTTAGGAAAAAAAAAAAGAAAGAAAAAAAAATGAAACTGAACAATTTATTTACAGTGGTGATCGATCAGAACGTTTTACTTTAATTTCGCGATCAAGTTTTTTTCGAGCACACGCGTTACTCTCGAGACTACCCGATACAATGCCAAACCAAGATAAAGCGGAACCGTAAACCATGGATCCAGAAAAACGAACGCTAAACCGTATAATATAATTCATACTAAAATTAATAACACGCCAGACGGAACACATTATCCAAGACGTAGACAACGGGAATAGAGCGGGTCGAGGCGTTTTCATGAGCTGCAATCTCGCCGAACGACATGGCGTCGCGTCCTCTTGGCAGGAGTTACGAGGAAATTCCCGCGAGACGTCGCCATTTTGTCTCTTCAACCACCGTAGAATGCGTCTCGTTGACCAACAATGCAGCTCTCGGATGCTTAGTCTGTTCTTTTTTTTTTTTTTTTTTTTTTTTTTTT
>SMSQ01026092.1:181224-191400 GCA_019453375.1 Ctenoplectra terminalis
AACTATGCACGTCGCCATAGCGGCGCCAGCCGAGTGCAAAGGGTTAAAGAGTAATTTTCAAAACTTTTTCGTTGTCAAGGAACTAAACAACGATACCAATTTCACGTTAAGTTATAAATCGTCGACAAAAGTTGGCGTACAATTTGTTTTTCTTTTTTTTTTTTTTATTTAACGCGTCGTTATGCAATGACTGTTCCCATTCGCGAGCTGCATCGTACGCGTCGAACTTCCTGTTCGAGGAACTTCCTGTAAGTTCGCCATGAAAACGATATTATTCTTCAATCAGCGACCAGGCAGGTCAGGATGCAGGGGTAACGAAATTTTTCTCGAAAATTCCGCGGAGCTTGTAAGAAGGAAGCGGGCCAAAGAAAAAAGGCTGTAAGAACCTCGTTGAATTTCAATTCGATTCGATCGAACGCCACTGCGAAACTTTTTCTCGCTGCTGAAACGCTTGAATATATACTGGACTAAGGGTCGTTAAAGCTCCCTTCAAGACGAAAGCTCGAATTAAATGTTAAACGTATCCATCGATCGGATACTTGAATTTCGTCCGAGTGTCTTGGAAGTATTGTTATGTAAATAGAGCTCGTGATTATTCGAAAGATAGGAAGCTTTATCGATGAACGATGAGATGACAGTCTTTTGGTGCTTTCGAGTTGTCAAAGTATGAAATTGTGTGAAATCGGTTCGATGTGAATTGAATTTCAATTGAATCGCATGCTGCCGATTTTTACGAATAGAAATCTTTAGACTTAAAAATTGTCAGATTCTGGTTGGGATAATTTAGAGGTTGGAAAGTTTAGGTACGGTAATTTACATAATTAAAAGGTTGGAAAATTTGGACACGGTAATTTAAAGGTTGGAGAATTTAGGTTCGGTTGTTTAAAAATTTTTTAATTGGAAAACTTCCACGTGTGATAAGTAAAAAATTTTTTAGTTTTTTAATTTTAAAACTTGCGTATGATAATTAAAAAATTTTTTAATCGGAGAATTTGGATAGGGTATATTTAGAAATTAAAAGAATTGAAGAATTTAGATGTGGTAATTTAAGAATTATTAGAAGAATTAAAGAATTTGGAGAAGTTAATTTAGAAATTAAAAGAAATGAAGAATTTAGATACGGTAATTTAAAAATTACTAAAAGAATTAAAGAATTCGGAAAAGTTAATTTAGAAATTAAAAGAATTGAAGAGTTTAGATACGGTAATTTAAAAATTACTAAAAGAGTTAAAGAATTTGGAAAAGTTAATCTAAAAATTAAAAGAATCGAAGAATTTGAATACGGTAAATTAAAAATTAAAAGAATTGAAGAATTTGGAAAAGTTAATCTAAAAATTAAAAGAATCGAAGAATTTGAATACGGTAAATAAAAAATTAAAAGAATTTAAGAATTTGGATCCAATAATTTAAAAATTAAAAGAACCGATAATTTTTTATCGTATCAGTCTTCAGTTTTTTTTTTAACGAATTGCATTTCTCTTATATTTTTAAGTATGTATCTGAATATTCTCATAAATAATGGCGTCAACTGTACAAAGTTAAGTCATCGGGTGAAAGCAAATTTTCTCAATGAAGAAGTCGTATTAAATTGTATGTAGATCTTTTGAATTGTAAAGCAGCGAATGAATTGATTAAGGCTTCTACAACGCTCAAGTTTTAATTTATGCAGTGTCTTTTTTTTTTTTAGGAAAAAAAAAGGGAGCCACGTGAAAAGGGAGTCGGTTGAAGTGTTTCAACCGGTGCTCTGTGTAATTCTTATTATCGTACAATTAACATTATTTGCATTGTACACCGATAAAAAGTTCTGAAAATTTCTTACCTCTTAATCGCAGAACAATTTAATTTAATTAAACTCTGTACTCTCTAGAGAACTCTTACCTGTTTACGAAAATTTGTCTACAATGTCGGCTGCTTTCTTTTGTTCTCTTCGATGCTTTAAGGATTCTCATGCATGCTGATGTATGAAGATCCGAGTAAAACGAATGCAAATTTGATAACCTTCGAGGAACTTAGTGCCGAGGTATTAGCAGGGAACAGTATTTTTCTATGTCGCACAAAAAACTTTGCTTCTACTTTTCATCACTCTGTTTCTTTCACAAGTACCGCCGTTCTCTTTCAAAAAATTGTATTCTACCTCTGAGTTATTAAATATCGACTCGTAGATTTTTTACTCGATCGTCGGAGAACTGTTGAGTTGTTAAGAATATGTATATCAGAAAGCATATTCATTGGACCAATTACAAATTGTACTCTAACTTTTATCTGAACAAGTTAAATACTTATTTTTGGGAATCTCTGAATGAATCTAATCGGAACAAATGTTTTAATGGAAACAAAGCAACTGTGGTACCTTCAGAAATCTGTTTTAAATCATATTTCTTAATTTTCATTACAAACAATGCTTCTAGAATTCCACCAAAAATATAAAATCCTCATCTTCACGAATTTCCAAATAAATCCAATCAAAACGAGTCTTCTAACTAAAAGCAGAATAACTACAGTATCTTCAGAAATTTGTTTTAAATCATATTCCTTAATTTTTATTACACGCAATGCTTCTAGAATTCCATCAAAAACATAGAACCATCATCATCGCAAATTTCTAAATAAATCCAATCAAAATGAGTCTTCTAACTAAAAGCGGAATAACTACACTATCTTCAGAAATCTGTTTTAAATCATATTCCTTAATTTTTATTACACGCAATGCTTCTAGAATTCCACCAAAAACATAGAATCATCATCCTCACAAATCTCCAAATAAATCCAATCAAAACGAGTTTCCTAACTAAAAGCGGAATAACTACACTATCTTCAGAAATTTGTTTTAAATCATATTCATTGATTTTCGTTGTAAACAGTACTTCTAAAACTCCATCAAAAACATAGAACCATCATCCTCGCAAATTTCTAAATAAATCCAATCAAAATGAGTCTTCTAACTAAAAGCAGAATAACAACGACGTCGTTAGAAACCTACTTTAAATATATTCGTCAATTGCCGTTACAAACAATGCTTCCAAAACTCCACCAAAAACATAGAACCCTCGTCCCAGCGAATTGCCAAATAAACTCAATCGGACCGAGTCTTCGATTTGTCGGTGCACAGACAAGAACCTACACGTTCGTCGCTATGCAAATGAAAATCAGCGAGAGCGAGAAAGCTCAGGGTTCTGTTCGGATCTGGAAAAGCCTGGGAATGTAGTCGACGAAAACTCGAGTCCGCGGATAGTTAAAGACGGCCCCGGCTGGAACTTTGCGAAACCGGTTCGCGGAGTCAGGCCGTCCGAAACTTATCCTATTACGAGTTTCTCCGCGAAAGAGGAACAGAGAAGGTAGCCACGTTTCGGTCTGGTGAGCCAGTACTCCTGCAAGGCATCGGCAATCTTGAGAAAGCGCGTCGAATTTACACCGGCGGACTCGAACTCGAGGGATAACCTGGTCTTCTGGTTCTGGGGACAGGGTCACGGAAAATGTGTCCTCAAAGAGTGACCCGAGAGACTGGAGATCTGCTCGAACTGGTTTAGAGACGAAGCATAAAGGTTGGAAGGAAATTAACCCTTAGCGATCGTATTTATTTGAGACGCGGGTCTGGTCGGAATTTATTTTCGCCGAGGGTGCGGTAATTATACGTTATTTTCTTTAAGGAAATTATAGAATTTTAGGAAATTAAAATTTTAGGAAATAAACATTTTAGAAAATACAAATTTTAGAAAATAAAAATTTTAGGAAATTAAAATTTTAGGAAATATAAATTTTAGGATGTACAAATTTTAGGAAATACAAATTTTAGGAAATACAAATTTTAGGAAATATAAATTTTAGGAAATACAAATTTTAGAAAATGAAAAATTTAGGAAATAGAAATTTTAGGAAATACAAATTTTAGGAAATAGAAATTTTAGGAAATACAAATTTTAGGAAATACAAATTTTAGGAAATACAAATTTTAGGAAATAGAAATTTTAGGAAATACAAATTTTAGGAAATAGAAATTTTAGGAAATACAAATTTTAGAAAATGAAAAATTTAGGAAATACAAATTTTAGGAAATTGAAATTTTAGCAAATAAAAATTTTAGCAAATAAAAATTTTAGGAAATAGAAATTTTAGGAAATTATAAAAAAATAACACATAATGTTAACATTAAATTATATTGAAACGGAAACTGTAAAAAATCGTTTTGACCTGGTACGGTACACGGTCATAGTGATTCTTTGCGTTGGTAGCTGAGAGTGGACTTACGATCGCAAAGGGTTAAAGTGTGTCAACGCTGTATTAACCCTTTGCACTCTGAGTCTTGGCCGATATTTTATTCCAACTGGTTCGTTTTTAATAAGCTACTTCCAAAATCTGTATTTCTCTTAATTTTTATATTTCTGTACTCAGTAACGTGTATACATCGATAAGAGTCGATCGAGTTCATTCTTAATCAGTTTTTATTATAAAACTGAAAGGAATGGAGCAAAATGGACTGTAAACCAGTAATTTTTACCACTTCGGTAGTTCTAGTGTTAATGTATTAAATTTGATAAACGTAGTAAAGAGAAGAAATAAGGGTGCAAGTAGAGTTAAATTGAATCGTGGTCCGAAAATAAGTATCGTGGCTCAAAACGCAAAAATCACGGCTCAAAAGCAACACTTCGTTTGTTCTTTCTTTTTATATTCTCGGTCTCCGCTGCTCTACCACAGTTTCTGCGTCAAATTATTTTTTCCTGTTTCGTAACTCGATTGCACGTTGCAACGGGTGACAAGTGAAGGGTGGGTTGTGTTCATTCATAATTTTTTTAATTTTTTTCACGGCGCTGTTTATCGTCTAATAGACTTCTTGGCCATTAGCGACAATTTATATTGGTGGTTGCATTTCTTGACACGGTTTAACGTCCCTTAGAAATTTTGATATACCTGTTGTGCGGTCCAATGACGTCGAGTATAAATTAGCACATTCTATATCGAGCAAATAAATGCTTGTCGTTTATGTTTACCAAAATGTAGTCGGTCGTTCGTGTAGACACTTTCGTCGATAACGCTGACCAAGGCAAACATTACATTATCTGCGATAAATCACATAAAATTATCACAATGAGAGCTGGTATTTTTTTTTCTTCCCAACTATTTCACCATCGATGCTGATAACGCGTTATGAAATCGATTCTACGATACGAACGTGTTACCAGCGATAAAAATCATATTTCTCTAATATCGGATCTTTCCTATCTTTCGGCGTTTGCGTTTTTTGTTTTTGTGTATTAATAATTTCTGCACTTGACAAGATAGCTACGTCGATAATTATTTTGTTAAAAATATACAATTTTTACAATATGAATCATAAGCTTCGAAGATAATTTAAAAAAAAAATAAATAAAAAAAAAAGAAGTTAAGTATGGAACATTCAAATTTCGTAATATAGGTTTAACTATGATTTAAAAAAAGGGATTAAAGCTAGTTTAACACTAGGTTTACGGACATCGATCGGCTCATTTTGATGGGTACATTGAAATATAAATTTTTTATATCATTGGTTCAGTTTACCTCAAATTAATAGATTTCTATTAGCAGAGATTTATTTACTACACTTTTCGTATACGAATTCTAGTTTGTATTTACATTTTCCACATGCGTGATTGTTAAACTGAAGCACGAAATCTGAACTGAGTCAAATTGACGGGTTCCGTAAATCTAGCGTTAAGTCAATTAATACAGAAGCAAAGAACAGAGTATTTTCTACCAATAAAAAGTCTAAGTTTCTAAATTAAATTTTAAATTTTCTTAATTGGGAATCTAAAAACAAAAAAATATACACAACTCGAGAACCCAGTGGTAGTTTAACCAAAGTATCTTTCAAAATACTAAAATATTAAAATACTAAAATATAAAAATTAATAATAGTGTTATGAGGTCATTAATCTTTCTGTTTTGTTATCTTTTACAGAAAAGTTGCTCTAGTCATTATTCTCACCAGAGCCGGTTTGGATTTGGATCCAAACGCTCTGAAGAGGTTGAAAGTCACCGTACCGAAACTCGGATTAATTCCATGGCTCGTCGAAGCTCTTGTGGTTGGTATACTGTTGAAATATCTGCTCGGTTTGCCCTGGATATGGGGTTTTCTTGTCGGAAGTGTGGTAGCAGCCGTTTCGCCAGCGGTCGTCGTGCCATGTCTCTTCAGGTTACGTAGCAAGGGTTACGGAGTTGCCAAGGTAAGATTGAATGAGTATTTTAGTTAGTCTCTTAGAACAGGTCGTAAATAACGTAATTTTAAACGTGACATAATTTTACAATCTGTAGCATCATTTCAAATTGAGATACGAGAAATTAAATCTTCAGATTTACCGCTTTTTAACGCCGATTTATTAACTGGTATCGCTGGCGTTAACTCGTTTCAATCTACAACATAATTTCAAATTGAGATACGAGAAATTAAATTTTCAAATTTACCGCTTATTTAACGCCGATTTATTAACTCGTATCGCTAGTGTTAGGTACAGAATATTAAATACAAAAATTTTATGTAGATTATTATTACGAAACTATTTTAATACATGTTTTATTCGCTCGGATCGGTAACATGAAACCGAGAATATTAATTATTAACATGTGAACCTTATGAAACTTTTAGAGGGATGATTTGGAAAATTTTATTTGGGTTCTTTATTTAGAAAATTTTATTTGGATTCTGTATTTAGAAAATTTTATTTGGATTCTTTATTTAGAAAATTTTATTTCGATTCTATATTTAGAAAATTTTATTTCGATTCTTTATTTAGAAAATTTTATTTGGATTCTTTATTTAGAAAATTTTATTTAGATTCTTCATTTAGAAAATTTTATCGATACTTCTTATACTAATATATGTATCGATGAAATTTGAATCTCTTCTTTTTCCCTTCGAAAAGTAAAAAAATTTAACGTTTAAGTAGAGAACAGTAGAATAAGTCGGACACGTCGCCTCACCAGTTAACGATTAATATTATTGGAAGATTATCGAGGTATCTAAGAAGCACGCTAAAATTATAATCTTACAAGAAATCTTAAGCCTGCAATTTTTCAATTCTCTCGACCAGAAAACAAATCGAAATACTAAACGTTAATATTAAATATAATACCCAGTTCACGTCGGTATGATTTACAGTGAAAATTTCCGCGGAAACTATTCGTAGACAACGTTCACCGAACCGTTTCAAGCTGTTTCGAATTCTTCGAAGCAGTTCGGTTCGAACGAGCGACGCGGAAGTTGCGCGTCGCGGAATTTCACGTGTCGAATTAGGGGTGCCGCTAACACGGCGATCCCTTTGCACCGGCAGAGGGATGCATTCATAAGTAATGCCGCGGAGTTGCATCTGTTCGTCGCTGGGGTGACACTCGCCGGAACACTCGCGCGTCGTAAACTTCCCGAATGCGCGTCGACGCTAATTAAATTTCTTTTGGACACCGGTTTGCTCTGTCGTACCAATTTTGTGTTCCCTTGCGGCGCAATTGCGCGCGACCAGACGTTGCAAAAATTCGCAACAAGCACGGAAGCGGGGCTCATTTAAGAGAACAAGCCGCTTCTTTGTAAACTGACGTTACCAACGCGTTTTGTTAAAAGTAACTAAGGAAGTTTCTTTAGATTTGCGTTTAAAATGTAAGCGGTTGGCTTTCCTACCCAATTTTGCACGACTTAGTGAGAAGACTGGAAATAGTTTCGGTTTGTTGGCTTGTTTTACGGTAGCTGAATACGGGGTAGTATTTTTTTTTTTTTTTTTACTTCTATTTTCAGTTTATTTATTTCAAATTTGATAGTCGTTCGAAGTGAATTCTTTCGAAATTTGTTTCGCATTATTTTGGATAAATTAAATATTTGGAAGGCTGCTTGGAATGATTCAGAATTTTACATTGGGTTATTTATTTTGATCTGCATTATTTTTTAGTAGCTTTCTTAAATTTTTCGTAGCTTGTTCGGCTTTTAAAATAGAGTATAAATAATATTTTCTGCAACTTGAGAAACAATGAAATAGGAAAGAAATTTTTTTTGAAATATTTTATAATACCCATACAATTATTAAATATTATTATTAAGTCGGCTAAAAAATATTGATCGTGTCCTATTATTAAAATATTATCAGTCATATTTATATTCACATTAATCACAATGAATCTAAAAAAAAACAGAAGCAAAAATCTACAAAACTACAGCTCCAGTTTCAAACCCAATAGTCTCTCCTATCAACTCAAATTCCTATAACACACCTAAAACATTNAGTCGGCTAAAAAATATTGATCGTGTCCTATTATTAAAATATTATCAGTCATATTTATATTCACATTAATCACAATGAATCTAAAAAAAAACAGAAGCAAAAATCTACAAAACTACAGCTNAGTCGGCTAAAAAATATTGATCGTGTCCTGTTATTAAAATATTATCAGTCATATTTATATTCACATTAATCACAATGAATCTAAAAAAAAACAGAAGCAAAAATGTACAAAAGTACAGCGCCAGTTTCAAACCCAATAGTCTCTCCTATCAACTCAAATTCCTATAACACACCTAAAACATTGCGACTACACTTTTCACATAACATTCTTCTCATTTACAAAAAAAAAAAAAAAAACCTGTCCTAATTGCAAAAACACAGAAAATAAGATCTACGGTAACAATAGTCGTTCCAAACACGTCTACGTTATTCCTACCGCGCGAAAAAAAATTCTCGTACAGCGCGTAGAATATTAACCGTGTCATACACGAGGTTACTCTAAGCGTAGCGCGAATAAAAATTATCGTAACAAAAATTAGTTGGAACACTGCAGCCTAGCTCCCTCGCGTTTCCATAATGAACGCGAGAAACGAACGCAGAGTCGAAGCCAGCTTCGTTCCAACTGAACCATCGAAATAAGAGAAAACCAAGTAAGAACCTAAATAGTATCGTGGTCTGACCGCGCGGTTCAACTAGTTAAAATACGAAAACCGCGCGGCGTGTAAGCTCGGAACCCTTTGCGAAGGGTGGAAACGTTCTCTCTGGGCATTCGATGCTCCTGAAACCGAATGGCAATAAATTCGACGAAAGAGTAGTATACCGGCGAATTAGATGGGACCATGGATTAAACAGCACTCTGTAATTGCGGCGAGTTACGGCGGTCGCTGGATTCGGTGAAATCTCCGTGGACGAGGTCCGGTTTGTTCAATTCGGGGGTGGGATTCCGGTGGAACTAAGTGCAGGTGAATACAGAGTGTTCCGCGATAAAACCGACAAGCTTCGACATCGTGTTTTTTTTCTTATTACGAGTAAAAGGGGGAAAAAAAAGGAAAAAAAGGAAAGAAAGAAAAAAAAGAAAAGAAAGATAAAAAGTTTCGAGCTTCTGTAGCCAGAATTTTATTCGCGACAGTGTTATAGAAATTATATTCGCTTGATCTTGTGAGAACCAGTGAGTTTGAAGAGAAGGAAAAAATATTGATATGACGGTAATTTTTGCGCGCTTCCAAGTGGAATGACTCGAATGGAGCTGGATTTTCGCAGTTTCAAGCAGAATGATCCCCCGAATTCGAAGGATCTCTGTTTTCCTCGAATTAGATAGGATTACAGCTTGAACAACGTTTCGTAATTGCGGAAGATTACAGTTGCAGCTGGATTTAACCAGATCTTTATCGCTCAAGTTTACCGTACACATTGCACTTAACTATCATCTACGCGTTTGCAGCGATTAGTTGTTATTGGAAGAAAAAAGAAAAAAAAAAAAAAATAGTGGAATTGAAAGGGAATATAATTTAATGAAATTATTGATACAGGAAGATGGGAAATCAAGCTTTAGTCGTGTAATTGTTACAGTAAATTATGATTATTAATAACAGGAAAATTTACAGAAAAGTGCAGTTCGATTTAAGATTAATATCTTTGGTTAAACTCAGAAAAATAAAATTACTCCTATTTCTTTCTTTTTAAAGAAAATAAAAATAACTGGAAATTATAAATGCGATTTATCATTACTTAGCGCACTCATTTAAATTTTGACAGATGATTCGGGATAATAAATTGTATATCGCTTTATTATCACACTTAATTTAATATATAAAATGAATAACGGATACGCGCGCGTTTCTTCTGGCGGCACAAAGGAGACTACTCGAATCGCGTATGTTTAAAACAAATGAGAAACGCAACAAGCGTGCGTCGCGCACACACCAACAATGTATAACAC
>SMSQ01026092.1:193799-206622 GCA_019453375.1 Ctenoplectra terminalis
GATCTTGCGTGTTATCGCAGTGCGAAGGATTTGAGAGGTGAAAGATTAATTTTTTACACCGAGGAGAATAGAAAGTGGAACTCGGAGGAATTTTAAGGAATTTTTAAGAATGTAGGTTTTGAGAGTCGGTAAGATTTTTTTTTGGGAACTTGAGAGAATGTTTTTTAGAGATAAATAGAATGTTTAGACACTGTAGGAAATTTTTAGGAATAGTCCTTTTTTAAGAATTAATTAATTTTAATGCAGTTGAAAGAAAAGAATTAAGGAGAAAATATTAAGAGAATCATTTTTATTACACGTTTCCGTCGTTTCATTTTTTTTTTTTTTTTTAATGGTAATATTTAAACAGAGCAAATTAGCCAAATGAATATAAAAAATCGTGAACATTCATTACGCTATTTTTCATTTTAAAAATAACACTTTAAGTGTTCACAGTAAACCTACGAAGCTTAAAAAAATTTACCAATGAAAAGAGTAAAATTTCAAGAATAAGGAATCGATGGTTAACAAAAACAAAATCCAGAATTGAACATTCTGTACCATCCACCTCATCGATTCTACCAGAATTTCACGAACCGAGAACAATGAGACGCTCATACAATTCCACAAACTTTTATCACAAAAATTAACACAAATACACCCCGTACACGTATTGGATTTTAAAAATATCTCCGATCGGAAGTTCTTCGACGTTGCTGCGACAAGAGTATATCCGATGTGCCGTGGTGCAACGATGCAGTTCTACTTAAAATGATAATGTCAGAAATAGTAGCGAGAATGGATGGAAGGGCGAGAAGGAGAGGGCTGGAGTGACAGAGAGAAGAAGCAGAGGGAGGACTTAAATAATTCAGTTTAGAAAATGGAGTGGAAGCTGTTTGAAGAGTGCAAAGGCCATTCCTGGGGATGTGATATTCATGAGCTGAAACATCTAGACGGTGCTTTTTTGTTTATTTCTCGGCCTGTGGTGGAACAAGCCGCTCGTAGGAGAAGAAATTGAATGCTCTGTCAAGAATGTGCCGGGTAATTCGCATTATTCCCGAGATCAAAGAGGTTTTTTTGTTTGAGTACGATCGTTGTTTCGAAGTCGTAACGAATCGAGAAATCAATTTGAGATTGATGGCTCCATGGAAATCTGTCGGATCCATCTTTCGTTCTCGTTCTTTCTCGTTCTTTCTCGTTTTTTCCCGTTCTTTCATCTCGTGTTATGGGTTGATTTTTATTTCTTATTTTTTATTTATTTATTTCTTTTTTTTTTCAAGCAGACGTATTTCTTGAGAAAATTTTCATATCTGTGGAAAGATGAAGCGATGCGAGGAAAATATTTCTTCTTTGGATTTATGGTTAAATTTAATTGAAGAAGACTCATCTTGGATCGCGAGACGTTGGATTATGTTGGATTTGGAATTGCGAAAACGGAGCTGAAATTTTTTTAGTTTTTCCTGTAGCTGTTGCGTATCAGAGATATGAGAGTAATGAAAAATGAAACGAACACTTTTCTTAATTTAATGCGAAATTTAATTCGATGCGTTGAACGGTATCAGAGTCTTGAAATTTGTACAGAAATTTATTTTAAATTACTTCTGTGCTTTGTGAATATTCAGTAACATTGGATTTCACAGGAATTATATTTTTGTACATAGAAATATGCATTATTCATTCCATTTACTATTCTACTGAAATTCTTTCTTCTTTAATCAGTCTTGCAATTAATTAAACTGCGCTTCTAAGATTATTAAAACACCTGCAATAAAACCAGACCAACCGATCATATAATTGATAAAACAAAAATAGTTTAATCAGTTTGTGCCTAATTTGTATTATGCTTCTGAATAAAAGAGCTCGTCCCCTGTAACGAATAAAAATCAAACTTTTATTCCGGCAATATTTAAAATTTACACAATTTTCTCTCATTGTGGCCTATTGTATTCACATTTGTCAAACGTTTGTGCGCTTAATTTGAAATTTCGAGGGACCAGAACGTTCATCGGCACAACAGTTATCTCAAACACACCGTGAAAAAGAAAAACGTTGGAGGAAACGAAGCGTCGTACGAATCGCTGACCGACTGAAACGTTTATCGAGGGAGTAGTTCACCACGATTCGATTCGAGAGTCACGGGGATGATCGTCGAACTTAAATCCCGTACGAGCTATCGTGGCTGGATAGCTTTTCAAAAGAATCGCGATCGTGGTCTCGTTAGACTCCTCTCCGCTCTTTAATTCTCTTTCACTTCATTTTTCCCGATCTCTGGAACCCCTTCGCCCCATTTCTGTCTGACGGCAGATTATTTTCACTGACCCCGAGCGTTCCGGATTAAAGTTCCTTGGTGGTTTTTGAAGTTACCGCCAAGGAATCTGATTGCAACCGATAATGAGATTTCCGCGAATCACGGATGTTGCAGCCGCGGTTTGAAAATAAGGAAAGTTAAGAAAGGGGTTGGGGAGAGTGAAAAATACGGAAACCGTCGATTCGTGTCGGGATGATCGTGGCGGTCGGGGATCGACGGGAAAGATTGCTCCTTCAGGATTGCTAATAATTCTTTGCTTGGCTACTTTGCTATCGGTGGGTGCAATTGAGGTTTTCTTCGGGGGCAACTTGGATAAATGTTTGGCAATTGATTTGTACTTTAGAGGGATTTCGATGTTAATTGAATTTATCGGTGCTTTTATTAGTGACACAGAATATTTGTTCTATTGTTTTTTTTAATGAGGTATTTACGTGGTTTATATGAAAAGAAAGAAATATAAAAATTGGAGTAATGGATAGTAAAGGAATGTTTCTTAAATTGTGTGATTGTGTAATTTATGGAATAATAGTATAAATTACACAATTACTAAATTTATGGAATATTATAATAAAGTACTTCCTGGTTTATAAAAAAAGAAAGAAATATAAGAATTGGAATAATCGATAGTAATTGTGTAATTTATGGAATAACAGTATAAATTACACAATTGCACAATTTATGGAATATTATAAGGTGCTTCGTCGTCTATAAAAAAAAAAGAAATACAAAAATTGGAATAATCGATACTAATTGTACAATTTATGAAATAACATTATAAATTACACAATTTATGGAATATTCCTTTACTATCGATTATTCCAATTTTTATATTTCTCTTTTTATACGCCACGATGTATCTTATTAAAAATACAGTGGAACAAAAATTCTGCGTCGCTAATAAAAGCACCGATAAATTTAATTTACATTGAAATTCCTCTAAGGTAAATACCAATTAATTCTAAATTTCACCAGTTTTAATATCCTTTAAAAAAGAAAAAAAATATACGAAGTCTCTTATATTTTTTAAAATATAAAATACACGTTTATAGTTTCTAATTAAAACGGACTGTATTTTTTGTTCGTCAGTAAGCATTGAATTAAATCATTTACTTAGTCTTTTCTGTTGATTCTGTTTCAGGGCATTCCGACTTTGATTATTGCCGTGTCCGGAATCGATGACGCAGCATCGGTGGCGATCCATGGCGTTATAAAGAGCATCATGTTCTCCCACGATGCACTCTGGTACAAAATTCTCCAGGGCCCCATTGCCATCGTCGGAGGTCTCGGATTCGGCGTCCTTTGGGGTTGGCTGGCCAAATACGTTCCGGAAAAGGGAGATGTAAGTAGAATCTTTAATTACTTCTTGAGTTCTTTTTTTTTTTTAATGCTGTGGAATCAATAGTTTTAATGCTGGTTGCGATTTTCGTCCGTCTTTTTGATCTACGATAAACCATTCGGGACACACATTTTGTATTCTTTTCTTAGAAACTGTGTTTTGCTTATTCTTGGCTATTTGCGCTAAAATAAGCATACGAGCGTAAAATTTATATTTTAAACGTTATTCATGGGTTGAGTAGAATGTGTTAGAGAAAAAGGATAATTACAATTTTTATGAGATTTTTGAACGTTCAATTGAGTATTAATAAATTGCACTAAATAGAATTTTATTAGATGTAAATTAGCGAATGTTAGGAAAAGAGAAGATGTAAGTTAACTGCTAATTTTGGTTAAGTTAATATTTTTATCCGTTTTGCGATATTAAGTTAGATCGAAAACTGTAGTGTTTATTAAGCAATTTTTAGAAGTGTAAATTTTAGGGATTTCAGACAATTCTTAGGCACGAATTTAATTTTAAAAACCTTGCATGAATAAGTCCAATTTTCTAGAATTTTAGTTTCCGAAATAAAGATTTTAAAGATTAGGAAACAAAAAAGTGAAGTAACTCGTTGCTCCAGTGCCGCGTTAAAGCAGTGATTTCCAAACTTGTTTTTACTCACGGTGCACTCTGGAAGAAGTAAAAATATTTTAGCGTACTCCTTATATAACTCGGAAAGAAACTTTTTAGTACTTCGTCGCTTCGTCGTCCATAGGCTGTATAAAATTTTTTACAAATCTCATTTTCCATTTTTCGCAACTTTCAATCCCCTTCGCGACACGCTTAATCACATCTCCCCGGTTTGTAAACACGGTTTGTAAACCAGCGCGTCAAATGACCAGTGTATGCGTCTCTCCTACGATTAATCTGCAATTGAAACAAAAATTGAAACTTGAAACAAGAGACAGGACGAAAAGAAACAGAGCAAGGTCCTCTAAATTTGAAGTCTGACGCCGGAACGTTGGCCAACTCGTTTATCGGGTCAAATTGGCCACAGGTCGAGCCGTCGGAGTCTGATTATGGTAAGAAGATTCTGTGCCAAATTCGCGAAAGTGTCTGGTATCGCAGCAACGGACCATCTAATAGGTCACTTAACGCTGTTGGCGTTGTTCGTCGCGGTGTTAAATGCGCTCGACGAACCGTGTCATTCCCATCGTTTCTGATTCATCGACGAAATAAAAAGAGAGAGAGAGAAAAAAATGGAACGTAAGAGCGGAAAGGTTCCATTCGCGAATTCTGTGCTCGATACGCGTTTGCTCCGTGTCAACGAGGTTATGGGGCTGATTCGATGAAACCGGGGGGTAAAAGCACCCTCTCTCTCTCCCTTTCTCTGCCAACGAACGAGGGATTTGTCGTACGATATATATATATTTTTTTTTTGCTACTTTAAAGTAGATCGTAGCTTTGCTCTCGATAACAAGAGCATTCGATACAAGTTCGGTTTGATCAAAGTTTTTCACTTCGTTTAAATTGTGTTGTTTTGGAAAAAAAGGAAGAATTGTAGAGGAAATAGGTATAACTTTCTCTTGTTTTTTTTTTCTTTTTTTTTTCACGTTTTGTTTTCATTTCGATCGTAGGTAACGGAAAATAGTATTTTGTTTTGAGAAGCGTGCAACAGAGAGTTGAGGCGTATTTTCATTGTCAATCTTTAACAGAGGAATATTTATCGGAAACGTTTGGTTCGATCAGTTTGCAGTGACTTGTGACGAGTTTTGCAGAGACAATTTTTCCAACGACGATTGCGTGCGACCATGTTCGAAACGAACAAGCGATTCGTGAGGCAATTGTCGGATAACAGTTTTATACGCTGTTTTGGAAAAGCGGATAATTTTGGTTATAATATTATTCTACTGGGAAATAATTATTATTTGAGACGCAAGAAATGTATCACTTATGGTAAAAAAAACTGTATATACAGTTATATCCAAAATTTCTTTTTAAGTACTATTATTTTTGAAAATATTAAAAGAAAGTCTGTCTTTATGAATAAAAGAAGGGAAGCTTTTAGCTTGGAACGAATTAAAATTAAATTTCGTTAAAATAAAATTTACTCGTTTCCTTCGAACTGAAGTAAAATAACAATAAAAATTATAATTAACAAATTGAAATAAACCATAGGATTTCTAAATACTTTAAATTAAAAACTGTCCATGATCACAATTACACAGTATCATTCGCGATCCTTTATATCCAAAGATACAGCCACAGTAGTGCTGGACCGCAAGTAGTATCAACCAGTACGTGGTCAGACATCGCCGAAACCACGATTTCCTCGCAACGAACCATTAAAATTCCATTCCCATCCAAATGAAACCTTCTATAAATACTACATCAGCTCTTCTACAGTCTTTAAATCCTCCTTAACCCAATCCATCTCTAGTTAAAAAAAAAAAAATAGTATCTTTAGTGTAAAACTAGATTCACGTTGAACCAATCGCTCTCTCGTTTCACTACAAAAAAAATTCTAAGTTTTACTGAAACGTATCTCTAGTCTATAACTGAAGCAAGAGAATTTATATTTATTAATAATAGCTCTTTTATATCTTTGATAAAATTATAAAGTTTTTTAACAAAAAAGAAACGCGACCGAAAACGATGAAAGGACCGCGGCAGAGTTAAAACTCGGATAGAGAATTCAGATATGTCATCTCGTCGTTCCCTTCACCGTTTCTTTATTCACAGTTTGACGAATTGTGGTAGCCATTTGAGATGATTCACTGTATCGTAACGCTTGACCCGAGCTTTGGCGCAATAAAGGATAACGCTTTGGCACGCGGCCGCCTCGATTCCGCTTTTTAACGCGGCAGCCGCGCTTGAAACAAGCCTCGCGAACGATCTCGATACGATACGACTGGCAATAGCCCGTTGCAAGCTGGTTACGCGGAAACGGGATCAACGAGTCGCCTTTTTACCCGAACGAAAGCGGGTCTAGAGACGGGGCTCGAGCGAAATTGGGCCGATACTTTATTTCCTGGCTCTTTGATCTCGCGTGGTTTTGACAGTTTTGAAAATGGATGATGACGATGATGTGGCGCTTGTGTGTGAGCTTTTTCTTTTACTTTTTCTCTCTCTTTTTTTTTTTTTTAATATTTCTTCCGTTGATGCGGGTTTGTGTTGTTGATTATTGAAGTATGTATAGATTATTGTGGTGAAGTCGTAAGGTTGTATTTAATGTATTCTTTAATTCTTTCGTGTCCAATGGTCAATTTTATGAATGTTACTTTTTATTGGTTTCGAACTTTTTTAAATTAGAAATAATTGAAGAATCTTGTATTATAAATTAAAAAAATCGAAGTTATAAGATTTTATATGTTAATGATTTAAGTATAAATGAACAGAAAATTGAATCCTTTTTTAATTCCAAAAGGTAGTTCTTCGAAAGGTTAAATTCTTGTACTGAAATTTTTTTAAGGTTAAAAATTAGAGTTATTTATTGGATTTTATTTCGTTGGATGTTATGCTGTTTTGTTAGAATATTCATCACGGTGTTGTTTTATGTATTATTATTAGACATTTTACCTAGAATTCTTTTCATCCTTATTTTGAAAATTTATATATCTATACCGAAGTATAGAATTGCTTCTCCTGATTTTATTTTCTCTCATTCTCTTGCTCATCTTGAGAATAAAACGTATTAAGAGAGATAAACAATCCTGGTATAATGGAAAGCTTTATTACCGCTAAGTAAGGGGTGTCAGGGGAAAAATTGAACTTTAATCAAAATTTTACGAAACGATAACGGTGCTGCTTTAAATAAGAAAGTGCTCCTATTTTGGCGAAGATTTAAAGGTTTCTAAACTTCCATTCCCTTACGCGTCTTAAAGTTTACCTTCCTCACGGTACGCACGTTTATTTTTTATGATCCTGGTAGAACTCGGGGGATACCTCGAAGGTACTTCAGGCTAACACCTCTTTCAGATAAGATTTTTCCTATGTAATTTTAAGAAAACAGCTTAAAATTCTAACCTGAGAATGCTTTTTCACAAACATTTATGCGAAACTCAAGCTGTATTAACACATTGTACGCGAAACACGTATAAACGAACGTACGTAAAACCTAGATAAAACTGTGTTTTATAAAACAAAATGAAATGTTCTCGTGTTTTATCGAAGAAACGGTTTTTTCTCGCAGTGTCTTCCGGAATCAATCAGATCGCCAAAAAATAGCCAACATACAATCTTGTTGGATTTTTTTAGAATAACTGTAAACGTTCGAATTAAGGAAACGTATATTTAACACATACACATGAGATGACGCGTGCTCGAAGGACAAATTAAGACTAACTCTCGTACAACGAAGGTAAACAAAAACAGGACTCAAAATAGCGGCATCTTCTGACAACGTTCGCTCATATGTCGATAATAACGGCGATAATATCGATCTTCTATCAAATCTGTAATAATAATAAAAATTCTTCTATCAAATAGTAATAAAAAAAAAAATGGTTAGTGATAATGTAGCAATCTTTAAACTAAGCTAAAGGCGGAGCGGTCGGAAATATATAAAACTACTGTAAAAGGAAAGCGTGTGTACTGTACTATGTTTCGGCTGTGACTGACTTCAGGCACAGTTTTCGCCGGCGATGGGAATTTTCCAAATTTTATGGCCCACCATCTGGCCTATGTCTTAAGTGCCTCGACTCAATCCCGTATCGCACTCGACGCCTAAATAAAATCTCGGTTTACAGTAACGAGAAATCGGCTCTCAGTACGACAGATAATAACGAGAAAAAAAAAAGAAAAAAGCATTTGTAATAACAACGTATTTTTATATACCGCTCAACGAAGATTGTTCGAGACCTTGAGGTATAGCAAAGCTAACCAGTGAGTCCAGAAGGTTTATGAAAAATTGTCGCACAAACAGATCGATCGTTATAGATCGCGAAATCGTCAATCTCGTCGCGATAGAAGCTCTCGCGACGCTCACCGACGCTAGCGTTGTTTTTCACGGCGATACGCTGGCATATATCCGCGTGAGCGTTGGCAGTTCCCTCCAGGCAAGCCGCGCGTATATCGCGAGATACCGAGCCAGCGAGAAGGAGCTGACGGAATTTATTATTCGCCTCGTGTTTCGACGTAATTTACGCCGGTGGCTCGCGCGGACGCGCGACCCGACGCAAATTGTACGTTATCCGTCTTGGCCCGCCACGATGCGGCTGAATTATCAATTTTCGAGGCGGAAGCCGGCGCCGCGGACTTATTACGCTGCTCGCGCCGATAATTATTGCTGTTGCCGCTGGTCGTAATTCCTTTCGCTCGGTTTATCGTTTCTTGGGTGCTTTAGACGCATTTTTGGCGCGAGTTTTGAAATACTTTCAGGGTTGAAGGGAAATTAAAGAAATTGAACGTTTAAGGTACAAATTTTTTGTTTATTTAAAGATGTCAATTTTAAGGAAGAGGATTTTTGAAATTTACATTTTTGGAGACGCTAGATAAAGCGGAGGGTTTTCGGGGGTGTTTTTTTTAAATATTTCGAAGGTTGGAGAGAAATTTACCTCTTGATGTATAAATGTGTCTTCAGTTTACTGATAATGCATCACTGTTATTGATAATGGTATTGCATAAAAAATGTAAATTTTAGAGGAGAGGCTTCCTGAAATTTGTATTTTTAAAAATGCAAAAGGCATCACTGCTTGGAATTGATAATAGTACGATTTTAGGAGAGAAGCTTTCTAAAGTTTACATTTTGGAAAATACTAAATACACCCTTTATTAATTATTACATACAATTATTAATTATTCCAATTTACTAAATACACCCCTTATTGATTCCTACATACAATTATTAATTATTCTAATTTTCGATCAATTTCATAAAAATAGGAACACAACGCAAACCTGCTATTTAATAAAAACAAACTTTAAATTTCTTAAGTTCTGCCATTGTCAATTTCAGTAATACTTCAGAAAGACCCTGCATAAATCCACCAGAGCTCACAATAAAAGGCAAAAAACCCAAGAAAGTCTCAACAGAATCACGCTACAACCCTCCGATCTAAGAATCAAATTTACCTAACACAATTTTCCCAACGACAATTGATTCCAGCGAAACCCCACCTTTGCCATCCAAATCTGCTAAAATCTACAACAACCAATCTCGTGATTTTATAAATGTGTGAATTATTGTTCAAATTGAAATCGTTAGTTTCATGCTTACAATAGTTTTTTCGTCCGCAATATTTTGGTACTCGTGAACACGCTCGAACGTATTCCAGTGAGAAATGTTTGTTCACAAAGTCGGTAATTAAGCAGCAATTAATTACGTTCCCGCGAATAGGTCGTTGCAAATGTAATTTCTTCTTTTTCAACAAACTTTACTTTTCGAATTCTCTTGACATAATTAGAAATCCTTGAACATTTTCTGCTGCTTTCGATCAATTTTTCAAGCTTATCCATTTTTAGTTACAAGTGCTACAATAAATGGCCTATCTAAATTCGCGATGATTTTTCATTTTCAAATTTTAAATATCCTCTCCTAGTTCTTAATTATAAAATTAATAAACTATTATAAACGACTTAAACGAACAGCTACTTTAATTCGATATAATAATTCAAACGAATTTATAAAAGGAAATTAATTCTATGAATTCTATTCATAAAATGAGATCGATTCTATGTATCTATTAATAAAGAGATATTTTCACAGTTTTTCAACATTGATTAAAGCAGCAAATGTCCGAAAGATGACCATTAACTTCCTCCAGGGAACACCTCACTGAAATCGTACTGAATGGCAATTAACGTATCGTAAACCCAAGTGGGTGCTAGACACCGACAAGCGTACTCAAAGATTTATGGGTCAGTTTCTCAGGATTAGGAACTCGTGTAACATCCTCCGTATAATACACTTGCATACCACGTACAACCGTTTTGCGATCGTACATCAAATCCGGTTATTCACCTTAGAAAGTTCCGTGATTTAACTTGAATTCGAAAAATCGATCTACTATTTTATTTTCCAAGAACGGATCTTAATTTTTTCTTACCATCGAACCGAGTAATTTTTTTTCTCTTACCTTTCCGATAAAATAAACTTACAATTTATCGCCACGTATTTTAAAAATAATATTAATCGTAGAAAATAATTCTGTGCTGTTAATTGTACGATTTATTATTTGGCATGTTTGCAGCATCGAAATTTAATTTTTAAAATGGCGCGTCGACTCCCATTTTGCTGCGTAATTCAGAAAATGGCGGTGAATACAAAATGGCTGCCGATAAAGTGTATATTTGAGGTTGCATTTATATTTTTTTTTATTTTGGTTTAATAAAAGCGTCTCCAAAATAGTTGAAATGATTTATTCTGAGTTTTGGCGAGCGTTCGTGGAATATAATAAAATGGTACCGAAGGTTTGATAAAGGAAATTTTAGTATTAAAGACTAGTTACGATAAACATCGTTTTGCTCGAATAGAAGAATACCAATATTATTCGCAAGCGCACAAAACAAATTGATGAACAACCGTGATTAATCGCAACAGCTTATTAACAATTAATTACATTCATTAATTATAAATAGACGCAGCAATTTAATTCGAAACTGATATCAGACATGTTCGAAATTGGTTATAATTAAACGATTCCAATAAATATTTCACCAAAATTGAATAAATTAAATTGGCAATATTTGCAACGCAGATTTCACAACGTTGTTTCAAACAGCTGTCAGAATCTTTTTTAAATGATCACGGTTCGTTGTAACTCGAATTCTAGGGACGTCGATATGCCGTGGAATTTAATTAAACAAGAATTGCAATTAAATAACAATTTTTGCAACCGTTTGATCGAGTCGAAGGAATATTTCCATGTATCAACGTGAAACCACGTTTCCTATATCGGAGATGGAAAATAATCCACGGTTGGAAAAAATTCGCTATCTTAGTCAATTTACAGGAATTTTTCAAACGCATAGTAAATCACGATTCGCTGAAGGTTGGTGAAAAAGGAAGAAAAAAAGAAAAAAAGAAAAAAATTCACCATCCACGATTTTGATTCGATATTTCGTGAATCATCTTTTGCAAACCGTTGCAGAAGTTTGTTGAAATAGTTAGCTACACAGTGGAACACAAGAGGCGATCTTGTTTTGCGAAACCTGTATAACGAGATTAAAAGTAAACGGTGAACGGAAAAACGAAGAGTAATTCTTTTGATGTATTTCCAGATCGATACAATCACTTTGTATCCGTTCTGACACTTGTTTAACGATGAACCGTATATTTTCCCATTTTTTAACAAGTTCTAACGAAAAAACAAAAATAAAAAAATAAAAAAGAAAACGGGAGACTCGTGTTGATTAAACTTTTTTTACTTCGATCGATGACTATTGTACACGTCTAAAATCTTAGACTTTTTTTTATAATATTAATCATTATATTATCAAAATCTTAAAGTGAACTGGAGAAACGAAGTTACCAAAAGGACCAACGGTAACAGAATTTTTCTTTCTGAAATTTTTCTTTGTCAAAAATTCTGCGTTTCAACGCTCTACGTATAAATAACCGAGTATATTTATGTAAATGATTCGTTATATTTATTTATAATAAAAGAACGATCAAGTGGCTTGCTCTTTCTTTTCGAAAACATTTTTAACCCTTCAACTGCGGGTGTGGTTTTATAAACCACATACTAAAATTATAGCCAGTGGCCGGTGTGGTATACCAGCATGTTAATTTTTGCTAATATCAAATACCGGCTGTGGCTTATATACCACTAGAGTAAAAATAAAATAAGTATAATAAAAAAAATCTTCGAAAATAGAATATCACTTCGCTAATATAAAATTAGAATTTTTCGTTTCTTTTTTTTGCGTTTAGAACGATCGGCTGTACTAAAAGTACGCGCACTTAACGCTAGAACTACTGGCGATTAAACTAGACTTATTTACAGCAAAGAAATCAAAATGGGAGGTATTTGAAAAAATATCTATAATAAGGGTAACAATTCTTTGCACATATTTTTTATATTTTCTACAAAAAACCACGGAAAATCCGCAAAACTACATTATTACAAAATTAATCAAATTTCTACAAGAAATTATAAACCAGTCATTTTAACTGGTTCCGTAATTTGCGCTCTAAAGACACATTTTTGCGATACCTGTCCCGAGGAACGGAGAATGGATTTTAACAAGTGCTTTCTAAAATATTGCGCGAACCAAAGTTA
>SMSQ01026092.1:207147-236912 GCA_019453375.1 Ctenoplectra terminalis
AAATAGAATATCACTTCGCTAATATAAAATTAGAATTTTTCGTTTCTTTTTTTTGCGTTTAAAACGATCGGCTGTACTAAAAGTACGCGCACTTAACGCTAGAACTACTGGCGATTAAACTAGACTTATTTACAACAAAGAAATCAAAATGGGAGGTATTTGAAAAAATATCTATAATAAGGGTAACAATTCTTTGCACATATTTTTTATATTTTCTACAAAAAACCACGGAAAATCCGCAAAACTACATTATTACAAAATTAATCAAATTTCTACAAGAAATTATAAACCAGTCATTTTAACTGGTTCCGTAATTTGCGCTCTAAAGACACATTTTTGCGATACCTGTCCCGAGGAACGGAGAATGGATTTTAACAAGTGCTTTCTAAAATATTGCGCGAACCAAAGTTATCAAGCTTAAGATCCGGTATTAAGTCTTGTATAATATAAAGATACGCGAAAAGTTGAAACGAAATAATTATATTATACGCGATTCGAGTCGCCGCATTGATCCAAGTGGTGAGTGAGAGTCACCTCTCGATTGCAAAGGGTATTTTCAAGAAAATATATCTGAACGTCCACATGTGGCCAACAAAATTACTAATTATTTCTCGCGTGTAGCCTAAACGACGTACCACGTCCCTCGCATATATTATTTTATACCTTTCCGAACAACGTACCGCGTCTCTCACACCATATTGCGAGCGAAGGGGTTAATGCGCCGCCCTACAATAAAGCGTCAACGTTACACCATCCTTAGCCTAAAAAATCAAGTCGCCGAAACACCCGACTTTCTTCGCGAAAAATTTCATCCCGGATAGGGGGTAACGGGTCAGCGGAGGAACGAGGGTCGTTCATCCCTGCGCGCATCGGATTGCGCGTCCGTTGCGTTCGCCCCTCGCCGTAGGGGTGCCAGATAAATCCACTTTCGCGAGATAAATCCACGTTTATCGCGGCTCGCCGTCCAGGAGGGACCGAGAGGTAGAAATCTATGCAAGGATCTCTTGCGAACCGCTCGTAAATCGCACGTGACCGTTACTTGAGCCGCGGACGTGCGAATATCGGAACGTATTTCCGGTCCGACTGGTCTATTCCTTGAAGTTGGAGCCGGGGACAGGCTCGTCTTACCGATTCGTCGTGGCGTACGTGACGAACGTGCCTGGCTAATGATTCGACGCGAATTCGATGGTTGGCAAATTGCACGTGTCGCGAATTCTCGATTCGAGGATCGAGAAGTTTCCCGCGGAAGATCGTTAAGGAAATTTTTGGGCGCGACTTCGCCGCTCGTTTGGCTGAACTCGGTGGGAAGTTTCGAGTTGAGTTTCTTGATTGAAGGGCTGGAGGTGTGTTAGAGAGGGTGGATGGGATTTAGATTGCGCTTTGATTGGATTTTGTTCCGATGGTGTTTTTAGGAACGGCGTTGGGGGGTGCTGGTCGGGCGATGGGGGTGTGCTTTGTTATTAAATCCGGGGATCGAGAAAAGATGAATCGTTAGGTTTACAGCTGTATTTTGCGTCGTAGATGTCTTGTTTAATTACCGCTAGGGTGAATTGGGGAGCGATGGTCTGGTTCTCTTAACCTGTTAAGCGCGTTCAGACCGAATCTCTTCTGCAGTGCGTTCGACAAATAAAATTACCATTATTTAAAATAAAAAATTACCATTGACTATAAAAACGTGAAAATTTTTTAAAATGTTATAAGAATATTATTTGGTGGTATATGTCCTTTATATTGCCAATACAACAGCTATGTGTTGTAGGGATAGAGACAGTGGTGGCCTTTGGAAACTAAATTCCGCACTTAACAGGTTAACCCTCTATGGGACCGTGTGACTTAAAAGTTGCAAACTGATGTATTTATATTTGAAAAAATTAATTTTCTCTAGTTATCAGTGCAGCATTAAATTTGATTACTGTATTACTGTAGCGACACCACGATCCATCTACGGTAATTATTAATTAAAAGATTTTCAGATCAAAGTGAAAAACTGTAATCAATCGTAATTTTCCCTCCGATAAGCAGACAAAATTCGGGCTATAGAGGGTTAACACATTCACCGTTGCTAATGTGTATTCAGGTCTTTACAGATTCTTTTATTGGTAAATTGTAGTATTTACATTTAAATTTATATTTTTTTTCGCGTTTTAAACGAACGATTGTAAGTATTGTACGGAGATGCAATATTTCTTGTATTCGCAGAAATTTAGATGGCAGATCTTTCCTATATTCCAATATAGACTTTTGAACGGTATGCACGGTCTTCGGCTAAGCGAAAAATACATATGTGTGAAGTAAATACTTGTAGATTTCTAATATCAATATTTATAATATTTATAATATTCTAAAAACTTATACCGCATCAAGTAATCTCACTCGTAAAGCCATGTCACCCAGAATTACACCACATGTAGTTAATTTAAACTTTATTCTTCGTTGAAACGAATACTCCGAAATTTGATTTGCTTACAAAATATTTTATGCTCTGGAAGGTTTTCAAATAATTTAAACAAATCGATGGAGCACATAACGAAGAATAGGTAAACGTTTTCGTTTTTGATAATTTAAGCAAATGGATGGAGCACATAATGAAGAGTAGATAAACGTTTTCCATAAGCGATATAAATTCGACTCCGAAAGTGGCTTCAATTAATTACAATTAGGGTAGGTGAACTCATAATGGCGAATGCAACACGCGCCCGTCGTAGTTCTCAAAGCATCAAAATACGGGATAAGACGACTCGCGACGAAATAATAAATACAGACGAGGATTCGAATAGATCGCGGGTCGGTATAAATTTCTTCGGGAAGACACGACGAATTGTCTGGCAAGAAACGCGATTTCCATCGAAGCTTCGGAGCCAAGGGGAAGAAAAAGGGGTGGGAAAAGGCGAGAAACGGGCCAGTAGGTCGATCAGCGAGAGAATTGCACGATCGTCTCTGTTCGAGTGCGTTTTCGCAGCGAGAATAGTACTGTGCGGTAAAGCTGAAATTGTTTCGACGATGATATTCGTATAACTGTTTATGATGCAGTTGAAAATTATTCCACAATTTAGTGGATAAAAATTGAAGCGAAATTGAAGCGGGATGAAATTACTTGGACCATTGGTGAAATTGAGCTTTGACCATTTTCAATTATTTTCAGAACTTGATCGTGCGGTTCAGTTTTTGTCATTATTTAACGTTTCGTTTTTTATTTCAACTGGATCATATTTAATAAGCTACCTTTGAAAGCTTTCAATGGTTTGCATAATTTATATATATTCCGTAACGCGTGGATACGTGGTGTTTCGAATAGTTCTTGGGAAATATTTAGCCGATTGTGAGCTTCTGTTTCGGTTTCTGGCAAGATTCCCCGCAACTGTAGCTTGTAGATCATTTGTAGCGGAATGAGAAAAGCTGATATAAATCCAACTCCCTTATGTTTCTTAAAAAGATTTTTGTGTCAAATTTCTCTCGCTAAATATACTTGAAGATTTTTAAAATTGGAAACGTTGGTTTTTTAATCGTGAAGACTTTCGAAATTAAAAATCGTGAAATGAAAATTACAATCATTTTTAAATTCGTGTATCACGGAATTAAAGTCGGAGGAATCAACCGGAAAATTAATAAATTAGAATTATAAAAGGTGTAACTTAAGAGTCACAAATTTTTAATTGGAAGAATTCTCAAATACAGAAAATTACAAAATTTACGAAAGTTGTCAAATTTCAATATTATAAAATTAAAATTAGAAAACCTCTCAAACCCAAATATAGCAAAATTAAAATTACAGTGATTCTAAAATCCACAAGGTGCAAATATAAAATTAGAAAATCTCTCAAATCCAAATATAACAAAATTAAAATTACAGTGATTCTAAAATCCACAAGTTACAAATCCAAAATAATCAAACCTCTCAAACCCAAAACTCCCAAATCTAAAATTCCAATAACTCTGAAACCCACAAGTTACAAACCAAAAATCACCAAACCTCTCGAACCACAGATGATCATACTCCCGAATCTAAAATTCCAATAATCCTGAAACCAAAAATTACAAAACAACCCCTCGCAAAAGCGTCCAAGAAACCACCCCGTAATCACTTCAGAATTATCCAAATTGAAATCGTTTTAATTTCTGGAAACACGAACGTACAGAAGTAGTTCACGAATTCACTGTGACGATGCAGCATGTCCGCTGCGGCGCGAAATGCGTCGTTGTTCCCAAGGGAAGAAAGGGGGATGAAACTCCTATCTCGTCGCGCGACAAGATTCCTCGTACGTGTTCTGTGTACGTATGCGCGGTGCTGTTTGGTCGAATTTCAAGCAGTAAGTGTAAATCTTTCGGCGGCGCGTACGGAAGCGTCGAGACTCGATCTGGCGGAAATGACGGTGAAGTGGATCGACGGTGTATCGGAGAACAGCCGGTGGAAAATAACGAAACGCTGCAGGATTTTTATGGGACAATAACGCGCGACGCTCGAGCGAGTTGGAGCGAGTTTGAGCGACAACCGAGGAATTCTTTGATTCGAGAAAACGAACGCTGTTTGACGCAACTATTTGACAATTCTGATCGTGAAACGAAGTCGGCTGAATTTTATTCGACGAGGAACAGATTTGACGCGTCGCGTAGCGATCGCCAAATATTTCGAGATTTATTTTTCATTTTTATTATTATTGACTATCGACCGCAACTAACGTTTATTGCGTGTTAACGCATTGCGTACGGGTCGCGAGGTATCTCGTGTATAGCGAACCGAACTTTCTGGCCGGGTTACGAGATATCTCGTTTCAATGTTTTTTCATACGCGCGTGTCGACGACTCGCATGATCATACACAGAGCCTAGATACTAAATAGATGTACAAGAAACGCGTAGTAATATTTAACCCTTTGCGATCGGCAGATTTCGTTTTTGGCAGTACCAGTAGGTCGGAGCAAATCTATCGTTTCGCAATTACTTTACCGTATAGGATTTAAAGTCAATATATGGATATTAATCGTTATTATACAATCGAGTGCCACGTGTTTTTCCTGTTTTCCCGTCCAAAAGTGCCAAGGAGCGCTTTCGCGCTGTTTTCTGCTCTCATACCGTAAGTTGTAATTTTTATGAATTCAGTGTGGTTCTAACATCTTTCTAAGAATCTTCAACGCTTGTTTAAATTATAGTGTATCAATACAGGAGGACTGCGCGCGCTATTAGAAACAAGCGAAGCCCGACTTCCGTTGGAAAGTCAGGCCACGTGGCAGAGTCGCTTAGAAACCGTCGAACGTGCACGACCTATTAGCCCTTAAGATTATTTTGCCTTTTAGTATTTCTTTCTTTCCAAATATATATATCACTTGTTTTGTTTAATTTAGTCCACACCAATTTATTTAGTAATCCTGACACCCTTAGTCCACTAGAAAATAATATAAAAATATTATTTAAATATTTTGTAGCCGTAAGGTCGCGCATCGACAGAATAAATTATAAAATAGATCAGCGTAGAATTTGAACAGAATTTCCTAAAGATATGAAAATTAAAATGGAAAAATATATAATTTGGAAGGATGAATTTTTAAACGAAGAATATCGGTTTGTTTGCGAAATATTTAGCGGTGTTGAAATTTGTGCAGGAATTTTATTACTGTAAATAAGCCGCAAGATATAATTAATTACAGTTTTTTATTTGGAAAGTATTTACGAAGAAATCTTACATTTTGTTGGTTTTTTTATTGAAGAGTGAACGGGGCAGTGTAATGGTACTCGTTTGAAATTAAACGGTGTTAAACCGCTAAACTTGATATTACGTTACAATATAATAACCGTAATATCGTGCTAAACCGGTTTCCATTTGGTTAACTTAACCGGACTCGGTCCATGATAATCATAAACCCTGCGTTTTCACTGTAGTTCACAAATGAGAGGATTCGGTATACTGTTCAACTTGTTGAAACGATGCTTCCAGGTTTCAAGCTTCTTTAACACTGCGTACATCATAATTTCATTCACTTTAATAATTACGTTTGTTTAATTCGTTTATGCTTTAAATATTGCACGTTTAAATATATATTCTACAATACGATTGAATCAACGGGAGAAATTTATTTTAATATTAAATACACGGGTTGTATAATCTGTAATAATTATAATATCATTGGCAATATAAAATATTATTATATTAAATCAGCAACATACGTTACCAACGAGCTACGAAATTCTAAAAATTCTTAAAATGCTTCTTACCGAAAATAATTTTCTAAAACTTGTAAATAATTTACGAAACTTGTCCTCGCGACTCCATTATACCCACTAATTGAATTCTCCGCCTCTAATTTATGTCTGTCACACGGTGCCAATCGTTTGAGCAAACAGATCTTTTTATTCGCGAAGAATTAATATTTTTCTTGGATTTTGAAACCGACTTCCAACAAATGTAAAATTTGTAAAAAAAATAGATTGGTAAAATCGTAGATGGTTAATTTGTTTCGTGTGTCATCGTCGGCGTTGACGTCGGGGAGACGCCGAGAAGTGCTTTTTAGTTCGAAAAATTTCACACTTCGTGGATTTGGTAATTTATTATTTAATAATGTTATTCAATTATCGTCTGTTAATATTCTACGGAATTTTCTGCGGAAATTTTATTAAACGATAATTAGCAATGTATAGAATTTAAATATTCCGTTCTGTTTAAAAAATCGGACAACAGCTCGGTCGAGCGAAGTTGAATTTTTGTGAAAATATTATTTTTGGGACGCATCGAATTCCGTTTTATTTTTATGTCAAAGGTCTAAGACCGTTACACAACAAGGCGGACGATTTGATACAAGTTGACGACCCGACGAGAATATTTATCACGCTAGATATGGTGGCCGCATTAAAGTAACATTTGTCGTTGAATCCGGTGTCAATAATGTCGGTGACAAAGTTTATGAAAACCTGCGTCAGCGACACCTGTCACCGACAGGATACGAGATTGGAATCTGTCGAAGTGAATTTTGGTCCACGCGCCTTGGAAAGAAATTAAAGATTGATACGACAGGAAGATGAATGATATTTTAATACGACCGAGCTGCGGATTATTTTGGAACATTGTTGCTAATTTAGCACCGCAACTTGTAAACAATGGACAGTGCGAAACGTTGATTTAACGCCGGAACTACCGAAATGGTCGGAATTGCATGTTTTTAATCTCTGGTATAAATTTTGTAAATTTACGACGATGTACATACTTCTAGAAATTTTTTTTACGATGTTCGGTGAAGTACAAATATTTTTTGAATATTTGTTACTTTTATTTTGTTATAATAAGGTGCAAATAATTCAAGTATAGTTTTTTTTTATGATCGGTGGAGTACAGGAGCTCGGTGTATATTTTTTGAATATTTGTTATTTCTATTTTGTTATAATAAGGTGCAAATAATTCAAGTATAGTTAATGTATAGTTGGTAAAGTATAATTAAAGTATAATCAGAGTATAGTTAGTAAAATTTAATTAAAGTATAATTATTTGTACAA
The DNA here is from genome assembly GCA_019453375.1 of Ctenoplectra terminalis. Classification (NCBI taxonomy): domain Eukaryota; kingdom Metazoa; phylum Arthropoda; class Insecta; order Hymenoptera; family Apidae; genus Ctenoplectra; species Ctenoplectra terminalis. The sequence continues at coordinate 214,626 of SMSQ01026092.1, forward strand.
AGAAAATAAAAATAACAGATATAAAAAAATATATATACCGAACTCTTTTACTTCATGGAAGATCATAAAAAATTTCTGAAAGTACATCGCTGTAAATTTACAAAATTTATAGCGGACATTAAAGACACGCCATAATTGTGCTTTAATTATTTGTAATTCTGTTGTTAAATAACGCAGAGTGTCGTCAATAAAATTGTTGAAACAATCATGTTATCACCTAAGTAAATTCTGTGATTATTGAGAAAAGTAGATAAATAAATTTTTTATTGGAAATAGAGTAACAAAGTGTTTCATAAATTTAGTATTTTATCTTAAAATCTCGTAGTTTCAAAAATATTAAACTTTATTTTACGCAGTAAAAAAATACACTAAAAAATTTTTCATATCTTTGTCAAGGAAGAATTTATATTTCCAGTTCTATAAATTAATGAACAAAATTTTTCCTTGGAGATTCCAGTAATATATTGATAGTTACTCCATCCAAAAACTAAACAACAATACTTTAAAAAAATTCTGCGCAGCTGTTTATCAGCGTTTTCCGTACACGAGCGAACAAATAAACTGTTATTTTTAGGAATTAGAATTTTCTTACAATCCACGATGTTTATTGAATTTTTTTACGTTTTCGCGTAACAGTGCCGCTTCAACGACACCGTATTTACAAAATATATTTCAGAGGCGGGAAAGGGAAGACTCCCTGCTGCGTTATATAAAATTTCATCCGCGCAAACACGTCCTCGTTCCTTCGAATAAAACGAATTGACGTCTCCGTAGATTTGCTGTTCTCTCGAAGCTATTCAGCGGCGTATTTCTCGCGAGAAAATGGTGGAAAGAGTCGGGCGGAGGCTAAAAAACGAGACCGGCCAGAGAAACGAAAATTGAAAACAATACTTCGGTTAAAATCATGAAGTCGACGAGAAGGTTTCGGGATAAAGCTTCGAGATAAATAGAAACACGTATGTAATTAGTTTTGTCGAAGATACAGATTGGTTTATTTTATTGAGAATTTTTTAATAGAAATCGAAACATTATCGGTGGTTGGAGTTAAAACCAAATAGAGTACAAGTTACTTGTTTCGAGAATAAAACTCGAAACAATACGGATATATAGGTTAAGTTGAAAAGCGATGGCCTGGTTTTTTAAAAAAGCTTTCTAAAGTTTACGTTCGTAAATTTAATTAGTATCTGAACTAAAAAGATGTGTTTGTTAAAGCGAATGTGGATTTATAATATTCGGTTATAAATAGATAAATTGGTACTTATACTTACTGTAAATGTAAACGTATACCATTTTGTTATCAATTCACGTTTATATTACCTATATTAAAATCTCATTATGTCTCTTATATTAATATATTATTTTCATGCTAGATTAATTATACAATTGTTAACCATGTGATATTATTAATAATCACAAGGTGGATATTACCTTAATAAATAGATGAATAATAAATATTCGGTATACTATTAAAAAAACAGCTGAGAAATGGAAGATTTCGTAGCTTATACATAATTCTTAACCATGTGATATTACTAATAACCATACGGTGAATCTGACCTTAATAAATAAAANCCATGTGATATTACTAATAACCATACGGTGAATCTGACCTTAATAAATTAAAAAAAAAAAATAAATAATAAATATTCGGTATACTATAAAAAAAAAAAACAGCTAAAAAACGCAAAATTTCGTAGCCTACACAAGCCACCTTACCCGGAATTAAAAAAGTTTCAGCAAGAAGATTGCATAGTGCAACGATAAGCAAACAAAATAGAATAAGAACAAAAAAATATACAAATACATCTTGTATAATTTCTAAGTCACATAATACTATAGAGAATCGAACAATGAACACGACCACGTAAAAAGATTTAAATATTCTCGCACAGAAAAATTCTAACCCCTCCTGCAAAAGATCCAAGAAATGATCCAAAGCAGGTGAAACACAGGCTCGTTGATCCAACAGAGGCGCGGATGATTATTCAGACTGTTCGAAACAATCCGTCTTGTCGGAGAAGAGATCCGGCCGGTTAAATAGAGGCAAAGCGACAAGACTTACATGCGGAGACAAGACACGGTTGACATCGCATCGCAGCACGATGCGGTCACAAAAGGGAACGGTCTGGGACAATACGCTTTTCCACGAGCTCTTTCCACGGCTAAAGTCCTGAATGCATGGATTCAGCTGTTCTCGTGGCTAAGGCCAGACGAAAGCTGGGTGAAAGCATCGAGTTGCTTGTGAATCGGACGTTATAAAAACACTGGGTCTGTTCTTGAAGAGGAAGCGACTGGTGGTTGTCCTTGCGAAGAACGACGCGTTTTCGCGAAAAAGACTGCAATTTCGAATACACTCCTGTTTTACGTCATAGCGTCCACGTTGATATCTTCGCGAATTAATGGCACCGGTTTGGGAATTTTTTATCCATCGAGTTAATTTATTAGTTTTGTGGTATTTTAATAAATATGTTTATTTTAAAAGATATAAAAGTAGGTATAAAATGAAACAAAAATATTTGGACACCGAGGTACCTTTCACAGGACCTTCACTCATCAAAGTCAATACCAAACTCTTTTTTTACCATTCCCGGAAGAATTCTCATGCACCCTCTACGATCACCATCATCCACTCTTCACCCTCGCCTACGCATCGCCAGTGTCTTTCTTTTTTAGGGCTCTTCTTTGGAAATATCCACTGCTATTTCTTAAACTACCATACTACAGTTTATTAGTTTATTAGTTTCTGTTTATTCGTAATAATTCCGAACGCTCGTAAAAATCTCTCTCAATGACTGATTAACGATAAGTTCTGACAGAAATATATATTTTTTTCTGTTTTTCGAGATTATTTGGAAAGTAGAAAATTATTGTATTTATCAGAATAAAAAATCGAAAGAGAATTTATGCAGCAATTTAATACCAATTCTAGTATCAACTAAAAATGTTTTTAAATTAGATGATAATTAAAGGATAAGTAAAAGAAGGTTGTTAATAAGAAATTAGAAGACAGAACTTAGTCAGCAATCTAATATTAAATCTAGATTAAATTATTTAAAAAAAGGCCTGCGCAGCGTCGGAATAGCTCTATCATTCTTGCACCCCATATCCGTGTTTACATTTTATCTTCCAACCGCATTGTCTGTACACACGTGAATTCAATTCTCTACCGATCGCAAAATGTTGGAGACATAAATTGTCATCGCGTATAAATTCTCTCTGATTCTCGATCAATGCGTTCTCAATGTTATCATCGATTCCGAACAACGCGTTATGTTATTTGTACACAAGCCTTTGTTTGCCTTTTCGTTTACGTTTCATCGAATCGCGAGCGCACGATTGTCCGTCGAACAAGAATATTTGTTTCCCAGGTGCCGTTTTATCAAATTACGATCGTCCAAGTTAACAATCCGTAATTTGTATATTTTTCAAGCATCCCTGGGAACCAGGTTTTCTTGATCATTCTGCTATTTCTGGAATAAATCAACGATTTTGGTCGCCTCTACGGAGAAACTCCATCAGTTGCACGAACCAATCGACAAATTGGCTAGAAACTAAGAAGATACCTAACTTCGACAACTTTTAATCGCTATCCAAACTAAAGTTATTAACCGAGTAAACGACCGTAAGTCTAAGTAGGACTTCGGCAACTTCGTTTCTTGATATTGACAAAGGATTCGCTGGCAGTCAATGGACGAGGTGAAAAAAAGAAAGAAAAAGAAAAAAGAAAAATGGGCAAACGAAGCAGCTTTTATTTCTTGCCAAATAATTGATAGTTCTACTTTATTGATTTATATTTCGTCCTTTCACTCGCTTCATCGATTTTTAATATTTAACGGAATGAAAAGGCTCCGTCGTTCTTATAAGTTATGAAAAGGTGTCTCGGAAACAATTTTGGACCATTTTTATTCTCCTCAATGCGATATAATTATAATACAATTTCTAACATACTCAAAAGTGCACACTAATCTTCTCCGTTGTTAATAGTTATTACGTTCTGTTTTAAAAAAGTATATAATTCAAGTAATTATATATTTATTTAATAACAAGTGTTCGATTAGTTGAATTTGTTTATTTCCATGCGGTGCAATTAGCCCTTTGCACACAAAGACTTTTTTAAGTTTGAAATGGCTATTGCGAAAACTTAAAGCGCTCTTTCGGAAAGAGAAAAAGAAAATTATAAATATTTACGATTTCTTATTTATTTGGTTAATTTACTTTTATTTTAAGATGAAAGACGCGTTTGAAACGATGAAACTATAGAATCTGATTATAAATATAATCTCTGAAGAAAATTATGCAGGTCGCCATAGCGGCGACAGCCGAGTGCAAAGGGTTAGTATACCATTCAGCAAAATTGGTACTTACAATTTTAGTTCTCTCTTGGAATAAACCTAATTCCAACAAACCGCTGAAATAAATTATCTTAACACCTACGGAATTTTTCCTCCATACTAAATAAAAAGAAAAAAGAAGAAAAAAAAGAAAATAAACATTCCTCTATTAAATTACAAAGCATCACAGTTCGTATTTATATAACTTGAGAATATGTTCCTATCTAGAAACCAGCGCGTTCGTACGTCGAGGTATCGCTGTGCTGAATCAAATCATTTCAATCAAGAACCGAGGTTCGTTACAAAGACATTTTCACGTTCCAAACACCAAGCGCCGTAAACGCTCTCCGTAACCGATCCCTTAATGTACTCGACGTTATGATCTATGCATAACATTACACCCAGAATGCTCACAAAGCAGAGCGTCGACGAAAGTGGAAGCAATTTCTGTTCCATTTTCCCAATCCCTGTTCGAATCGCGTCATCTCTGCTCGTGTGAATGGGAAACAGTTTACGTAAGCGGTCAGTTATGCAATTCATACTTTATGCGAGCAGAGGATATAGTTTAGAACCTTAAGAGACCACTCCCCGCAAAGCACCCTACAGGACGATCCGGTAGAACGTGCTTAAACCTAAGCAAACTTTGATCCTTGATTAAATTTGTACGTATCCCATGGTCGAATGGCTCCGAGGCTTAGCCAAACATTTGCTGGAATGAGTAATTATATTTGCATCTGCAACCGGTGTGTCGCGATTAACATTTAACACCGGTGAACAAGACGATAAAGAGGGAAAGATGTAGGATCGTTTTTATACTTTTTTTTTTTTTTTCTTTCTTTTTTCTTGGGAAACCGTTTCGTAATAATAGAACAAAACGTTACGGTTAGTTGGCAATCATTCGGTTTAGTGGTTCGTTAAACGATCGTTGCTCAAACGGTAATATAATAACGCGAAATCGAAACTCGAACGAGATTTATGCTGTTCTTGTGTGACCAATTAATCAGCTGATTAGTCGCGAATGGGTAATTGTTATCGACGAGTAACAGTTGCTTTGTTAATCATTTCGAGCATACGGCTGGCTCGTTGCGAAAGCAACGCGCGATACTAATCCGTGAAATGCATCGTAGGAGGTCTGCGATTTTAATGATGCAAAGTTCGATCTTCGCGTATTCGAGTGGTATTTCCGAGTGGAGTCGGTAAAAGCTGGCATAGATGCGGAAAGTTTGCAGGTAAACTTGCTCTAAATATTTCTAATTACGAATATATTTCTCTGCTTGTTTTAATTGGATTGTAAAAATCTAAAATTACAATTTATCAGGAATATTATGTTTCTTCTTTTTTTATCATTGTAATTACAGTCTTGAAAGGAGAAATATTTGAATTATTTCATTGAATTATAAAAATGTGAAGATCTAATTTTTCCCGAATACAATCTTCGAAGAAAGAATTATAAATACATGAAAATGTGACAATATACAGAGGTAGGCTATCTTGTTCGGTATAATTCAAAACTGACTAAGATTTAAAAAAAAAAAATTGCTTAACACTAGGTTTACGGGCGTTGATTGGATCATTTTGATGGTTAGATTGAAATACAAACTTTTTGTAATATCATTAGTTCGGTTTTCTTCGAATTAATAGATTTCTATAAGCAGAGATTTATTTAATACATTTTTCTATATAATTTTCATTTTAAGTTTACATTTTCCGCGCGCATGATTGCTAAACTCAAGCACGAAATCTTCGTCAAATTGACGGGTTCAGTAAATCTAGAGTTAAAAATGCCACCTTAAACGATAACATCATCAGACAGAAAAATGATATTTAACCATGTTAAAAAAAAAAAAAAAAAAAATTCTGATTATAGGGGCTTAAAATAAACCCTTCGCTATTCACTAATTAAAATATATATATTTTACCCAGCTCTGGTTTAACCCGAACGTACGAGTACAATCACAGTACTCAAAGGATTAAGATCCAACCTCTCCTTGTCCCACAGAGGCAACTAACCCAGAAACCACCCCGTAACTTTCATTTCCTCGCACAACAAAACTCCCCTACGATAACCACCCGAAAGAAAAAAAAGAAAGAAAAAAAAAAAAAAAAAAATAAAAAAAAAGGGGCTTAAAAAAAACCCTTAGAAATTAAAAAATTAAAATATATATATTTAACACAGATCAGATATAACCAGAACGTACGAGTACAATCACAGTACTCAAAGGATTAAGATCCAACCTCTCCCTGTCCCACAGAGGCAACTAACCCAGAAACCACCCCGTAACTTTTATTTCCTCGCACAACAAAACTCCCCTACGATCACCACCCGAAAGAAAAAAAAAAAAAAAAAAATAAAAAAAAAGGGGCTTAAAAAAAACCCTTAGAAATTAAAAAATTAAAATATATATATTTAACACAGATCAGATATAACCAGAACGTACGAGTACAATCACAGTACTCAAAGGATTAAGATCCAACCTCTCCCTGTCCCACAGAGGCAACTAACCCAGAAACCACCCCGTAACTTTTATTTCCTCGCACAACAAAACTCCCCTACGATCACCACCCGAAAGAAAAAAAAAAAAAACAAAGAGAAAGGAGAAAAGGAAGGAAAAAAATATACGTTTAACGCAATTCGAACCGAGCCTTCCGTCGACAGCGAGAACGATCATATACCAACAAGGTATCCTACCCTCAAGGGATGAAACAGGGGGAACAATATTTAATTTGCAAGCGTGACGCGTACACGTTGCTGTCCGCGAGATATTGATTGCAAAAGATTTGAAATTCAATCGAAACCGGAGGGCCGGCCAGCGACTCTGCTAGCGGCGTCTATCGATTTGCGCGAATTAAATGTTTGTGTACGGATTCGGTCGGAAAGCCGGCCAGCACTTGCTTGCCGCATCGCCACCTGCATTGCCTCTTGTTCTCTTCCACGCCCTTCACCCTCTGATTTCTGTCCAACCAACCCCTTTCTCGCGAAGTTCATTTCGAATCGTATTCTTGTTGGATCCCGACTCGAAAAATCGAGCTCTCCGCGACGGATCGTCAAAGGGATGATTGAGATATAGCTGAAGAGACAAGGGGTTAGGTCGAGGGGCTCCGAATAGGAATTTTAGATTGGAAGGTAATCTCGTTGGAGGAACTTGGTGGGTTATTTTTTTTTCTGGTATTGGTTTATGGGGTGATGAGGTTTGGATTCCTTTTTATGTGTGCACTGTTTTATGATATTTGGTGGTGTTTTTGGGCGATGACGCGAGTTAGATTAGCTTTTATTTTTTTTGTTTTATTTTTGGTTTCTTTTTTTCTTCTTTACTTTTTCTTTATTTTTTCTTTATTTTTTCTTTTTTTTCCTTTTTTTCCTTTTTTTGGTACACTAAAAATGGATTGGTGATACAAGATATTATTTTTTATTTATTATTTAATCATACGATTATTTCTAACTGTTATTTGAATAATCTGAACAGCTAAACATCAAACGAAAATATATATTGATCGGTGACGGTAATATAATTTCATGAAATTAGATTACTTTTTATTTGTTATTTGATTATAAAATTATGTCAGCCTGCCGTTCGAATAATATGAACAGTTAAACATCAAACGAAAATACACGAACTGGTGATGCGAGGATGATATAATTAAATCGAATTGGATTATTTGTTTGTTATTTATTATTTAATTATAAAATCATGTGAGATTGTTGTTTGAATATAATCTGTACGGTCGGACATCAAACAAAAATATATACGATATTACTGTTTAACGTTGAGAGAACTCCTTCAACAGGAATACACTCTTATTCTCCTCATTTGTATCGCGAAAATTGTTTTCCGTTTTAAAATCAATATCGCGAAATTTTCATCGAAAACCGCTCTTTTCCATCAAAATACAAAACGATATCCCGGTCTTGATAAAACTATACCTCCAGGATGTTGTATCGAACGCGGTATCGATATAAAAATTTGATTTCGTCCCGTTCAATGATTGCAAACAAAATTTATCCGTATTTTCGAGGACGTTTATCATATTTGTTCGAGATACACCAGCCGTTCAACCGATTCCTCTCTTTCTCTTTTTGTGATTGGTATTTCTCTGTGTTCTCGGCGCTTCGTTCCAGGATATCGAAAGCTTTCACGATAGATATTCGGCCGAGAAGAAATAAAATGGCGCGGCGTCGGTTCACTTTACCGTCTCTTGCGCGTGTCTCGAAAGACAAAAGGATGGACCGGAAACGAAATATCGTTCCGTCCACGATTGCGGCGCTTTCCAGAGGAACGATTCTTGTTTCGTTTATTCTTATGCGAGAGAAGGTTGAAACATTGTGGTCGTTTGATTGTTTCGAGTGGAAATAATTAGGGTGGTTTCGAATTTCGTGAATTAACGATGATTTGGAATATCTGTTGCGATGAAAAATTTATTCAACACTAAAGCTACCAAAGCGGTCAATTGACCGGGTTCGTAATTCCTTTGCTCAAGTTTTATAAATTATTAACGGTGCGCTTTTAAGTATTTTCTGTGATTTATTGTAAAATGATTAAAGGTTTGTTTCTGTTGCATTATACATTTTTACAAGTATCTATTATTATAATTTCTTTGATACAAATAGGTATAGCATTTAATTTTCTTTTTTTTTTAATTTAAGTGAAACACTATTTTTTTTTTTTTTTGTTCTTTTTGGTATAAGTTATGTAGTTATTAAAGATATTTTAGAAGATATTTCAGTTTTTATAAAGTTAGTACGTCACGTCGTTAAATTTAAGGAGTATAATGAAAGAAAGCATCGAGGTTGCAGTTAAGAAAATTGGAGATAAAATTGTTGCAAGACGTGGTTCAAGAGGAATCTTTGTAAACGTTTCTAAAGTAGAATGATTACGAAGTTTGGCAGAGTTTTACTGCTCATAGTTGATCGTAAAGAGCGTTCGAAATTTAGTGAGGTTGCACGTGGTGCGGTATCATGCTCGAGAGACCAGTTTCGTGAGGTGAATATTAAGAAACGATTTTTAGGTTGTGTGATGTGTTTGCAATGAAAACTTGACGACTGCGGAGTTTAGAATATAGACGGCGATAAGTAAAACAGGCAGAAATTTTCTCTGGAATTTTTATGTATTTTATAAATTATATAAATTGTAATTGTAATTTATATTTTATGCAAACTATAATATTAACAAAATAAATGAATATTTCAAAATACGAAAGAGCCACGTTACAAATATTAAATTTAAAACTTATCTTCATTCTAAATTTCATAGTCGAGTAAATTTACATAAAAATTTATATAAAATAAAAATTTATATATAAATTTATTATTAAACAAATTCTTTAATTTAATTATTATATAAATTTAATATAAATTTATATGAAATTCAAATTTATATAAAAATTTATATAACAAAAAAGTAAATTTCAAGTTTTCGTTGCAAATACATCACACAACCTAAAAATTCGTAATAATATAAATTAGAATTCCAGCTTATAGTTAGTGTAATTAAATAAATCGTAGTTTATACATTATTTATTTGTTCTTAAAATGGAAGGCAACATTTCAACGTATCCGTGTCATAAATCCAACCTTCGAAACGCTAACAGATGTATTGTTTCTTCGTCGCGTTGCAACTTCTTCGTGTTTCCGTTTCACGGCATCTGTAGTCTCGCCAGAACAGCGAAGGATTAACGAGAAACGGATATCCGGCTGGTATAAGGAAATACCTCGTGGTATTTTCCTCTTGTTTCCGTTGCTCGTTCCTCTTGAGTGTCCAATCGCTTTGTAATCCGGTAATTGATTATCCCGGCTTGGCTCGAATCGAGGATTCTTCGAAAAGTTCAGCTACTTTGGGATGGACTGCCGATCAAGATGGATTTCGTTGAAGCGCTCTTTTGAATTTGTTAGCGAGTTGAGCAACGGAGAATTCTTTCTTTAGGTACGTCGATGTTATTTCTGGAAGGGTTCTTGGTGCCAAGTTATAAGTTGATCAACATCTTCCATACATTTATATTTTTTATTCGTGTGGCTTTTCATTGTTAATGAAATTAATGAAAGCGGTGGATTAAAATTTTTAATCGAATACGCAGACCTTATAAATATTTTACTAAAAATATTCAAAAGCAATTAATACTTTAACACAAAATTCAATTATGAAAAAAATTTATTCAATAAACTCGTTTAATTTTTTTTTATTATTTTTAAATACGGTATTGTAATAATATTAAAGTATGCATTAAAATGCGTATACACTAAAATATGCATCAGAAATATTGAACTGAAAATATTTAGAAATAAATAATACTTTGAAACAAAATTTAGATTCTAAGTTTGTTCTGTAAACGCTTCTAATTTTTTTTTATTATTTTCAAATACGGTATTGTAATAATATTAAAGTATGCATTAAAATGCGTATACACTAAAATATGCATCAGAAATATTGATCTGAAAATATTTAGAAATAAATAATACTTTGAAACAGAATTTAGATTCTAAGAAAATTTGTTCCGCAAACGCTTCTAATTTTTTTTTTTTTATTATTTTTAGATACAGTATCCATAATATTAAACTATATATTCAAATGTACTCTCTAGCTTTTCTTTAAATTACTTTTATACACAGGATTGTAACAGTATCGTAACGGTATCGAACGATTCATTGAACGAGAGGAGAAAAAGTATGATACTACTGATTATAAAACGTATAATCCTCCTTCGGTATACTCGTTTCTCAGAAAGAGTAACATTTACATATCGGCAATACAAATATCAATCTTTAATCCTTCTTTCGTAAAACCTACAAATTCCTCTCGGCGCTCGTGAAACGACGCCACTCGAACAAAAAACACCGAGGAATCGTATGCATGGAGAATATCAGCGAGAGAAAAACCGAGGCGATAGTTCGTAGATATTGGAATCATATCCTTCAGACTGCGTTTCTTGTTGAAGATCTGTCGCGAATAGGAAAGAGGGGTGGAAGAGGCAAAAAAAAAGAGAAAGAAAAAAACAAATAACGAAGACGACCTCGTACGGCAAAACTCATTCATACGGTAGTGATGGGAATGAGACGACGCAAGTTCAAGAGAAACTCGAGACACGAAACTTGGAAATAGAGTTTCCTCGTATAAGCTGAGAGTTTCTAAAATTTTACAATTGCCTTGGAGCATCCGAAAGTTCGGCTCGTTTTCTAAATATTATCTTTGGGTCCGTATAGAAAAGTAATTTTATGAAAATTTTATGAAAGTTTTGTGGGTTTATTTATAGTTAAAAAAAAAATTACAATATTGTAATTATATACAATATTATAATTCTTTGGCGGGTGAAAGAATTATTTTCGTCCGGAACCTGCTAGTGGACTCGTCACGGCATCCTAGCAGGCCCGTGTCTTAGACGCGGGGATGCCGAAGTTTAGAAGAGAGATCGATATAAGTACTAATCGTACTGTTCTCGAGAACTTGCGGAAAGGTGTTTGCGGTCGGTGTTGTAAATCCCTCTGGCGGCGAAGCGTAGGAGGGCCGCCACAATTCTAAATTATTGTACCGTCGTAGTTTTAAGAAAGCTTAGTTTATAGAAGGTAATAAAAGTGAAAGCAGTAATGGACGAAAACCAGACCCAACGGAGGGACGATGGGTCGGTGCATTGCCAATGTTTATAGGACCGCGAGGAAGGGAGAAAAAGAGATTAGCGAGGGTTTTCTTGTGTGGAAAAGACAGCGTGGAAAATACAGTGTAGAAAAGACAGTGTGAAAAAGAGTGTCGAGGGTGTCGAAAATTAGAGAAAGTCGAGAGTGTTGCTGTGTCGAGAGAATTGGAATATGATTGATCATATGTTTATCCAGGTCGCTGTAACTCGCATAAACCTCAATCGTATTAATTAAATTAGAAGTATTTTTATATTTTACATAAGATAAAACTTTGTATCGTTAGGTTTAATTAAATTCATCCTTTAATCCCGAATACCGAATCCAAGCAATATTTTGACGGAGGTGTTGCACAAGGAACGATACGCATCCATTGAAAGTCTAGGAGACGCGTTTACCTATTCACCCCCGTACATGTAAACCCTGCAGTCGCCGCGAGAACGCAATATTCAGCGACTTACAGCAATATCGCGACGCATTTAGGAGAGGCCACAGGATCACGTGTAACCACGCCGACTGATCGCTATGAACACGTGCGAGTTACGTGCTCGCCGACGTGATTTGTGTGAGCACGAAAATTTCATAACACCATCCACCGGAACAACGAATGGAACCAGCGTGTTGCGGAAACTGAAGCCGCTGGATGTCCCTCCCCTTGCCTCAAATCTCATCCGGTTTAATTTCAAGCCCGTTGTATCGAGTCTCTTGTTTCTTGGTCAGCCATCCGTTTGTCTTCTCTCATTTCTCTAAACGAGCAGAAAATTCTTGTGGCCACTCTGTTATCGATCCTTAATCGAAAAGGTTGCGGAGAATCATCTGAAATAATTAGAGAACGTTTGTTCGGGAAATTGAAAGATATGTTGGTTCAGATTCCGATGGATCTTTTTTTTCGTGACAAAATATAATTCGTAAGGATGTTGAAGAATAATTTGAAACTGGGGATGTTACAATTGAGTCGTTTAGACTTTGTTTTATTTTATACCCTATCGAACCTTAGAAACTATTACAATTTTTATATTTAAAACACGAGAAACTAGGATTGCACTATCGCTTGTATATTTGTTTACGAGTATTTAAGACGAGAATCACTATTCTAAAATAAGGTGTTTATGTTCAATATCTTTTCACATAAGAAATATTCGATTATAAATATTGATTATGCGATAAAAAAATATTGTAACATTTTTCATTCCCAGATTCAAAATTTTCTTGCTAACACAATTATTCAGGTTAGATTCAGGTTAGGTCTCCTACGACCTCCCCTACGACCTTGGCGGGGCTTCCCCGTCAAGGATGCCGCCACCTTGTCGTGGTGTAGGGGCTTAAGTAGCCGTTACGAAGCTCAGGGCTATGCCGGCAAGGACACCCATACCGGACAGGCCTGAGTGGAGCGGTGAAAGCTAAGAGCGGCTTGAGCCGCAAGTCCTTCGGGCCATTGCACTTGCGACTCATTTACTCATCACTGCCGCTGAAGTAAGTACGTCCGACACCCAAGAAAGCTGGGTCGTCTATGAAAATTTTCTCCGTGTAAAAAAAAGAAAAGAAAACAAGAAAAAAAAAAAGAAAAGACTCGGTTAGGTTCAGTTGAGACCGTGCGAATAATCGTTCAGAAAAAAGAGGCATCTAAGAAAGAAGCTCAAAATATCGGTGGAACCAGGAGTCGACGGTGCTCCGAAGAAGATGCAACAACCTCGAGAAAAGATTCTAAAAGCCACCGGGCCAAAGATAAATCTCCTTTTAGTTGTGAAAATTATGAAGAGATAAAGCAACAAAAAAAAAAAGAAAAAAAAGAAAAAGAAATGGAACAAAAATTCTGCGTCGTACCGAGAAACGAAATTATTTCAGCAAATTGAATACAAGTCGAAGTAGCTTCACCCCCGCGGCAGAGAATTAGTCCTGCCGTCAACCCCAATGAGGAAGCAACCCGGGGACCGAAGTTTACAACGATCAGTGAAGGGTGGACAAATCCGAAGGGTTATTGAATTAAATTCCAAACCGAAGTGGATCTTCGATACGCTCGAGAGGTCGTGAAAAAAGAGGAATAGAAAGGGGGAGAGGCGTCTTATTCCGTGCAGTTTCACAAAGTGTGGCTTACCCTTAACGACTCGCTCGTTAAAAGCGAGCGGATTTACTGTTGCCGACGAAATTGCCCGGAGATGAAGCGAGACTGTGGACCAAAAGAATTCTAGGGTGGGCGAGAAGGGACGGAGCGTGGGTTGGAGCACTTTGAAGGAGGTCAAGGTGAATAATCTAATTGTAGACAGGGGTGGAATCGCGTGTCGATTTGTTTGGTTGGTGGAATTAGTCGAACTTTATTTCGAGGAATTTTTCTTTTTTTTTTTTTTCTTCTCGTGGAAGGTTGTTAACGCGTCGAGGAGAAAAGAATGATTTTTAATTTGGTTTCTAGTGATAAGTTTTTATGGTTACGGTAGGGGAATTTTAAGCGTATTATGAAAGCGTATGGTATTTTTATAGTCAGGGAATTTTAAGCGTATGCGCGATGAGTTTGAAGTATTATAAGGAAGACAGGGAAGCTTCCGCTAATTAATTTTATTATTTATTTTTTTCTGCAACGAAGCATGTATGAGTCGAACTTAAAAATATTTTGAAAAAAGAACACTATTAAATTTTTATTAGGAAGAAAACGTGAAATATATAAAATAGAGAATCTCGAACTCGTGAAGATGAAATTATAAAAAAAGCAAACTGAATGTTACAGTAATATTCTTTAGGTTGGTCTAGGTTCTCTCATTGGTATTAATAACTACCTACAATTTTTTTTTTAGCATCGAAGAAATTAAAGATTTCGTAATATTTGACTTCCTTTCGTTGCAGACCTTTTCTTAAATATATTTAAAGCTTCTTTATTTTTAAATAAAAAATAGAGATTTACGATTCCGTGTCGCTCTCGCTATTTTAAAAGCACGATAATTGTAACACGAATTGATGGTATTAACACGAACTGTTAACAGCTACAATCGCTAAGAGATAACACTCGTGGAAATCTTTTCGAGGGAAGCGTTGAAAGCTTATCACGTTTTGAAGGAGATTGGTGTGTCGTGTAGGTGGGAGAATTTTTAACAGGATCTTGATACGTATAAGAGGAGTATTCTGTCAAGAAGGATCGGCATTTAAAACGGGGATAAGGATGAAATTGGATAGGGGGATTGTGGGTCAGAAAGAAAGGATAAAAAGAGCGTGGAATGTGTTGTCGAATTATTTGTTCCCCGATAACACGGTATTAGTATGACGTTTTACTATTTGCATTTAAAATGGTGAGCTAAAAGTTCGAATTCGAAGAGAGGATTGGGGAGACCGAAGTATTTTTTAGCAACAGCTAAATCACTTATAGAATTAATTAAAAAAAAAGATAATAAATTTAGACGAAGCTAGGAGAAATGAATTTAAGTATTTATTATTAAATATTAAGTAATTTTCTTCACAAGTTAATTTTCAAGTTAAATTTCGCATCCCCGTCAATTCGCATATCTTTTTGTTCTAAAATACAGAAAATGAACGAAATAAATAAAAATTCCCTTTCTTTTCGTTTCAAAACAGCACTTGAAGTTTTCATAACAGTCCTATGAAACTTAAAAAAGTTTAGAACCGCAAAGAGTTAATAATAATTGTAGCATTTTTGTTTCTCACAAAATAAGAAAGGTTCCTTTGGTCGTTAAAAGATTCGTGTAATTAAATGGTTTTCAGTTAAATGAAAACTGTCTTTGTACATAGTACAAGAAATAAGAAATTGCTCGAGGATCTATTGTTCTTCTCTTTGTACTGAATTTTGTTAAAATTTTTTGCCAACCTTGATTACATTACACAAAGGATTTTCCTCTTTAAAGGTACAACAAAGCTTTGCTAAGATCAAAGAAAACAAGAACGAATAGAAACATAAAACGCGGTCTTCCTTAAATATTCAAGAAAATATCCATGGTCAGCGGAACAGAGAAGCCATAATAAGAAAAATGTAAAAGAGCCTGGAGAATTTTCGAATGTATATTAAAGACTGAATAAATACGGGGAAAAAGAATCTGCTTGAAGAAGTCATGAGTGAAACACTATTTTTCCGTTGGAAAAATCGAAGGATACCAGAATTTCAATAATAATGAAGAAAGAATACGCAGAGGATACGTATCGGAAAAGTATTCTCTATTTTCTTTATTCATATTTCACAATGGACCAAAGATGGAACAGCGTACGCTCGTTTCGCTCGTATACACACGTGCCGCAAACTTTCTTTCGATCATCATCGATCGAGAAACAACTCGAACGTGCGGATGCGAGCACGGACTTCGCTATCTATTTCCTTGTACGCGAGAATGGAAGCGACGTGGTCTTGTTTGAACCTATCGAACGCTTCCCTTCCGAGGCGATTTATTTTTGACTTGGCCCGAGCCATTTCGAAACTGATATTTCACCCATTTTTCTGTCTTCCGTGAAACGAAATTGTGAAACTAAAAGCAGGATTTCAAGATTCGCATTTCTTCTAGCAGTAGAATTTTGGAAAGCAATCTTTTTGCTCGTTAGTTTGAAATTTAATAAACGAAAGCGTAATTAGAGAAAGTATATTAAAAAGGAACAAAATTTGAAGATTAATGTATTCTTAAGGTTACAATTTCAGAATTTAGTTCTTTTATTTACTAACTCCAAAAGGTGCAATTTTTTAATAGTAGAAATAATATTTATATTACAATAATTTTTAATTATCGCGTTATGTAAATTTTATTCCTCCTCGAAGCTAACATTAGATAAAGCAAGAGAATTGGATTACAGAAAATATTAGATTCAGAAAGCAAGAAAATTTATTTTGCATGTAAAAAAAAAAAGAAGGGTAAAGAACGTAACGGACAAAAATTGTATGTCCATATTTTAATAAAAAAAATTGATCGTACCGTAAAATTCCAAAGACTGAACGTAAAGGGTCGAATCTACCATTTATGCAATAACTAATTGCTATCACGGGCTCGATAAAATTCAACAGCGTTAAAACTATTATTTTCGAACATCGGTTCTGATCGATTTTTAATTTTCAATGTTTCAGCCGTTCATAGTGCCTATGAGAGTACTGATGTTGCTGGGCGGTGGATTGCTGGCAGTGTTCGGAAGCGAAGCGATCGAGCTAGGGGGTGCTGGACCTTTGGCGGTGGTCGCAGCCGCCTTCGTTAGCTGTTATTTCTGGCAGAAACAAGGCTGGGAAATCGAAGACGTGAGTACTTTTATAAATAAAAATAAATATCAGCTTGTCCCAAAGCTTTCTTTCGTTTTATTAATAAGCAATCAAGAAGATAAGTCGATAGGTTTAGTGTTAAATACTGTTAGACGAGGTCACTGAAGATAGCGAAAGAAAGTGTCGGGACAACCTAATATATTTACAATTAAATATTCAGTAAAAATTATTCAACCGCTTCTCCTACACGTTAGCCAGTTCGTGTACACGGTAGCAATATAAATTCACCGCTTTCATACCAGTCAAATGGAAAACAGTGAAACATTACATTTATATTTGCAAATTCTCGATCTTATAAATTAAAATCACAGTTAAGAGTAAAATTAAGTTTTATCCAAAACATAGTGTAGCTTTATTGTCTTTGGACCATAATCTGCGCCACGAGTGTGACTCGTGATTGCAAGGCAAGGCTTAACCATTTGTAAATTTATTTTACTTTTTTCATTTCTTTATTTTACTTTTTCCATTTCTTTATTTTACTTTTTTCATTTCTTTATTTTACTTTTTTCATTTCTTTATTTCACTTTTTTCAATTCTTAATTTTACTTATTTCATTTCTTCATTTTTTATTACTTCAAATATTAAATACCGAAGCAAAACTCAGCGAGAGCTCACCTAACCACTGATCTAACTTGCACCTAAAAACCACCCCCCAAAATGCTATAATCGAACGCGAGAAATAATCGTAGAATCGCGAAAGGATTGGAACGTCGAGAAGCCAGAGGGGCAATTGCAATAATTTTTAGCGTTCGTGAAATATTCAAGCCTGTGCTCGTTTCAAACGCTACGACTCACGTAAGCCGTAGGTATGTTGTGTTCGCGAGCCAACACGTACTCTTCGTGACACGACTGTGGCCAGATATTGCCGGTGCATTATGACCGATTGCGTGTTCGTAATTCGTTTGGAGCGATTAGCACGACTGGTAGAATCGCGATGCGTTCTCAGGAAAAGTCGATAATGGTTCTTGCATAATTGATTGTCTCGACGCGGAGAATTGATTCCATCGAGACCTCATAATGATCGTTCTATTTAATTTCGTGCCATAGGAATTTGTGGAAATTTTATTCAAATTTTTGTTGATTCTCGAAAGGATGGAAATATAAAGAACTATATTTTTTTTATTGGTATAAAAATTGTAATCGGAGTTAAAGAAACTTTTTTTCTTTACTCGTCCGTTTTAAAATTTTTATAATATTTTTCTATTTTACTTTTTTATTTTTTAGGAATCTATAAAATTATTGCTAGAGTTGACAAATGTAATATTTATAAAAATTGTAGATATTAAGAAAGTTAACCTCAATCTTCAGTAATTATTCGTAATATTTTTGTTAAAAAATAATATCTTAGATTTTAGTTAGTATAAGTTTTCAATGCTTTTTGTCAGTAGATACAAAAAATCGTATGGAAGAAAGCACAGTGTCGCTGAGTCCTAAAATATAAAAATTTCTATATTTTACAGACAATATATTAATTTGACAGACGTAAGCTTATTAAAGAGATTGAAACAGGCATTGAAAACTTTAATTTTGAAATGTTACAAATCGCAGAAAGATTTTGTATTGTTACATCTGCGGTTATTAACATTGCATTGTCTCTTGTTAGTCAGTTTTGATGCTTTATTCGTTTCCACGCAATTAGCCGTTGAACAAAAGCTTTGCACTGTACAAGTTGTTAATTATTATCAGAATCATTCAAATAAAACAATGGTATCTTGTTCACTTAATTAATAGTCTCTTTTCAAAGAATACCATGGATCCAAGCGAATTATAACAGATAAACAATGCAGGTAAAATTACGATTGTAAAATATTCGTAATCCACGAAAGCGCATTATCAATTTTTAAATCATTATAATTCTCTTCGACTCGGTCACAATTTCATAACGCTGAAAAACATTTCCAACTTAAAAAAAGAACCCTATTTTAACCATAAAAATACTAAAAACAGTTCATTTACATTTTTCTCAAAATTAGAAAATATTCGTTTAAAGAAAGACGAAACACGATTCGGTTGAAAAAAATTCAAGAATCGTAAAAGATATAAATTCTAATATTCTATTTATTCCTGTTTCGCTATCATTGCGTTGATTCGGATAAAAATTGTAGAAAACAAAATAGGGGAATGAAAAATCAGACGAAATTGTAGAAAAACATATTTTAAGATATAATGTTTCTCAGACTTTGAAATTGTTGCAAAATTGTAAACCAAATTATAGGGTTATAAAGGAAATTTATCGCTTAACATATTTCTAACGTTGGCTCGTATCGCATCGTTGTTTCACAGTCTGTTGTTTCTCCTATTGCGAATCAGTTTCCTGGTTGCTCGTTAATGGCGTAAAACGTAATAACGCAGCAGAAATCGCGGCCCTGGATAAAGGGAGATAGTATTCTGCTCTTTCTAGGGAATTAACGTTCCTGTGGACGTTTATTTTCGTTGTTAATTAGCTACATTTTATTCCCTCGAAAATGGTACCTTCTATGCTTTCATAACTCCTATTACCAATTTTAATGAATCGATTAATTAGAACGCGATCCTGTTCGATTCGGTTGTTACTCCAACGGAAGCTTGTTTTTTTCTGTATACCTGTTTTTGGAAATTAATCGTTCAAAGGTTCGATTTTAGGTAGCATTTAATTTTAAATCAGCGAAAAATGGAATGGTAGAAAAATAGTAACCGATTATAAACTTTTTTCCCTTCTTGTATAAATTACAATTTATCACGGTGACATTTAACTTTAGTTTTATTTTTTAGCAACAAAATTATCAATCTCCTACCTTGTACATCTAAATTTGAATATGATTATCGAACCGAATCTGAATTTTCCTCGATAATTAAGAAATTGAAATTACAAAAATAATTTAAATGCCAGAACTAAGAATTTTCGTTAAAAGTACAAACCATGCGTCTGTTCGTTTCACGATTTACATATCGCGTTCTAAAACAGTTGAAAATTGTACCAGTACACTTTTTTAGCGAAATCGTACTTTTAAAAATTTTTATAAAATTTCAGGAACTTTAAAAGGTTAAGTTATACCATTTTTGCACCAATCTCTTCAATTTTAGAGCATATTTATTACAGTAATAGCTCAAGTAAATTACAATTAGCAGTTACAAATTTTTCCATATAGAATTCGCATCAGTTTCCGTTAAAAAATTTTTTTTTACGTTCTTGGCACGTTGCATCGTCTTTTTAAATCTATCAAGCATTGTTTCCAAAGCTTCTTTCGTTATCTTCGCGCATTGCCTTCGTTTGGGAGTATTTATGTAATTATGTAGTCTTATCTGTCAAACGAGAATTATTATGATATAAATATTAATAATAAATATCATTAAGATATAAATATTAACCCTTTCGTTACAGGTGCCGTATATATCCGGCACCTTGCATATACGAGCGCCGTCCTTCGTTGGCAAAAAAGAATTTACCGTATCGGTAGAGTATCTCTTAATTCTATCGACTCACGTTCGATTAATCCTAATAAAAGTATATTTTTACTCGTTTTGATGTACTTGCAAACACCAAAGACTATCGACGTGCATTCTGCACACTTTTCGGCGCGGTGCCCCGTTCAGTGGCGTCACTCCGGCGGAGCGGACTGTCGTAACGAAAGGGTCAATAATAAATATTATTATGTTATAAATATTAATAATAAATATTATTTAGATATAAATATTAATAATAAATATTATTAAGATATAAATATTATGCATCCATTTACTAACAAAACGAAAGAAACTTCTAAGACAGCCTAACATCACCGAACCGCCGTAATATCACCGTATTTTATTATTATTACACCACCGTACCGTGGTACCAAGCGATACCAAGTTTTCAGATCAAAGTAAAAACCTGTAATCGGCAATAATTTTCCCTCCCCACGAGCTAATAAAAATTGCCGTTATGGAGGGTTAAAGCGAAACCGTCTCTGCGAGCACATCTGTTGCCCAATACGATAAAACAAATTCACCCCTCGACGTGTACCACAATTCACCGATCACCCCTTGCGTTCTCGCATTTGTTTACGATGTTCCCTCGAAAATCGTCGACCGTTAGCTGCAAGCCGCCTTTATCGTCGAGGATCGTTTCCGTTTTATTGTAGTCGCACGAGTTTTACGGCCGTACGAGTGGAAATTGAAACTCATCAAAATTTCCAACGCGACCAGCCCGCGTTTACCCCTGTTGGACAAATATGGCCACACTTTCGCGACTTGTCCGCCATTACGCGCAGCGGATTCCTCCATCGATGTACAGCGATACGGAAATATTTCAATGCACGTTTGAAACGGCTCGAATTCGCACGTCGCGCCGCCAGAGAACCGATATTTACCGCCACTGTTTACCTGAAATCGAGATTGCGTAACCGGTACCTTGCTGCATGTTGATTTATTTAATTTAATTCCACACAATCCTCGTATTATAAGCTACGTGATCCTTTATGCGGCAGCCCTGGTAATCCTGGCAATATTGGCCGGATGTTTGGATCGTTAAAGGCGTTCGCGTGATCCGCCATGGTAACGATACCAATACGCGATGGAGAATGTGGTTAGCTGCGAGCTGTTTCGATCGATTGAGATGGATCTGGTGGTGAAACAACATCGATGAGGGAACACGTGTTCGCGTTGTTTTTGCGTTTCGTCTGATTTGAGGAGAATTTGATGAAACTTGAAATTGTAGATAACGTTAGAACTAACGACGATCAAAGTATACTTCATTTTACCGAAGAAATTGTAATGGATGGTATGTAAGAAAAAAAAAAAAAAAAAAAAAAATACGTAACGCAAGGGAGACTTTATATTATAATTTATCATTATAATCAATTTGTTTAAATATTGAATTTAATATGTTACCGTATTAGTCATGTTTTCAAAGAGATTTTATTTTATTTCGTTACAACATTCTTTCATTATTTATTCATTTTTTTATTTATTTATTTATTTATTTATGAAAGTTGACGTTTACAAAAATCGCGTCACTATTAACACATTGCACGCGGGAAACGTACTTTTACATTTTTTGCGATCCGTCACTGGAGCGCGGGTCACATAAAAGTACGTACTTAATAGAATATTTGTGCTGAAAAGCCAGTATCGTGTAAATACGATGGGCA
>SMSQ01026092.1:237042-247059 GCA_019453375.1 Ctenoplectra terminalis
CGAAAAAATTGTAATGGATGGTATGTAAAAAAAAAAAAAAAAAAAAAAAAAAAATACGTAACGCAAGGGAGACTTTATATTATAATTTATCATTATAATCAATTTGTTTAAATATTGAATTTAATATGTTACCGTATTAGTCATGTTTTCAAAGAGATTTTATTTTATTTCGTTACAACATTCTTTCATTATTTATTCATTTTTTTATTTATTTATTTATTTATTTATGAAAGTTGACGTTTACAAAAATCGCGTCACTATTAACACATTGCACGCGGGAAACGTACTTTTACATTTTTTGCGATCCGTCACTGGAGCGCGGGTCACATAAAAGTACGTACTTAATAGAATATTTGTGCTGAAAAGCCAGTATCGTGTAAATACGATGGGCATTGTAACTATATATGGTGCTCTTTTTTTTTAAATAATCACAGAGATTTGAGTGTAAAATAAAAGAAAATTTTATTCAGAAAAACGAAGTACTTATCGATTTATTTCTATTTCACCGAACGATCAAACTCCCTTTACGAATAAACGCCCGCTACACGCGTAAGTCCGCAGCAAAACATACCCGCATGCGATGTGTTAAACGCAACGCTGATCGTTTAATAGTAATTTAAATATTCAGTAGTGTCGCGTTGCTCAGAAGCTACACATCCGTGCGTCTATATTTTTTTAAATTATATTTTACTTGCTAATCACAGTGCTGTTTATAATAGATATTAATTACCAGGTTTCACGAGATAAAAAATAAACCTGTAATCGATTATAATTTGTTGGTTACAGAGAGTCAAATAATCAACGTTTACAACTTGCAAATTTAAAGACCCCAGGCAAAGCTGAACCGCGCAAAAACATTAATAATCATCGACAATAAATTATTAATAATTCAATGGACCGCGAAGCACCAACGTAATCTCCGCGCTTAAAATTAATCAACTCGATCCAACGGGGCTGGTTCGATCGAGTCGCGAAATTAGCTAAAAGCTGTTCCGGGCACGACGTCCGATGCGCGACGTCGCTGGAAGCTCTGAAAGCTATCAAAACATGGAATAGGACAGAACGTGGATGTTTACCAAGCGTATAGAATAAGCAAATCCTGCTATTTCACGGGAATTCCATTTTCCAGTCGATGTAGTGGTCCGAGTTTAATGCGCGTTAACTTCCTTCTTTAAAGAAACTTAGAACTTGACGGTAACTTCTAATCGAATGCGACTAAAAAACTCGAATCGACGAAATTTCGCTTAATAATTGAAATAAAATAGTCGAAATAACCCACAAGCGGTTGATGCGACGATAAANTTTTTTTTCCTGTTCCATAACATGGTTCGAAGAAGCTCTTACCGATTTCACGGATTTGAAATTTCGCGTTTAAAATTAACAGGTATTTGCGCGGAAAGCGTACGCTCAAAGCGAAATTTACATAATATAATTGCTAAATAAAGCTTTAATAATAACAGTCTGTTAATTGAAAATAAAATAGACTAATATTGTTACGAAAAAGGCTGCGTTTTAACGTCCCCGTCCAAAAATGGTCCAACCGAGTCGATCTATCCTTAATATAAAATCTAATGTTAATATTGTTAATATCCTAAATCTATTAAGATATTTATACTATACTTTTTTTTTTAATTTTCAAAGTTAGCAACAGGTAAAAAAATAATATAAAAGTTACACATTTCTGAAACTCATCAACATTTTTTTTATAATTCATACAAACGGCCTCTCGATGCGCATCGTCGAAAATCAATTTACGATTCGCTCAATTCCCGAGCACGTAATTTTTAATTGCAACTTGGTAGAAAAAAGAGGTGCAGAATTTTAAAAAGGACACGAAGCAAAATTTTCGACCATTTTTCGACAGGAACGTTTCAGTACTTTCCCGCGTTAATCGCTGCCGGAAACGAGTGAAGAGACCAACTGAAAACGCGACGCCACGCTTGAATTCCGCCAGAGAACCGCGAGCTGTCGGATTTAATTAGTGTCTAGGGGCTAACGCGTGGATCAAAGGGGGTCCGACTTTGGCGTCCCGACGCTTTTCCAGTCCGTGCTGTTCACTCGCGACGGCGTAAACCTTGATGAAAGGACAAATGGTCCTGGACGTTTTCGAGCCGCGGCGAAAAAAAAAGAAAAAAAAAAAAAAAAAAAAAAAAAAAAAAAACAGCAACGATAGGAACAAAGTTAGGTCGACGACGTTAAGGAAGAATGAGAGGTGATCGTGTTTCGTCTCGAGGAAAAGTGCACCGGAGCGTTGTCCTCGTGGTATCGGTGTTAAAAATACAAGAGGAAACTTCGTTTCGAGGGCTAAAGGGTTTTCGTGGGGTAAGGGGCTTTCGGTTGAAAAAGCTTCGGGAAGGCAGAAAAATTTGATTCGCTCGCAGTGGGAACGACGAGGGTCGTCTTGGATAGAAACGTGACTCTTGCGACCGAAAATATTTGCGGTCAGTGATTTCCGGAGTCTTCAAGAGTTCTTTTTCCCGTCATTTTCGTGGATAAATTTTTTAGTCATATCTTAACTGCTTCTTTTTCTGTTAATCCTCTTAAACTCTTCGGGGATGAATTTTTTTTCTTTCTTTTTGTTTTTTCTTTTCTTTTTTGAGGTTTAGTAGAAGAAGTCATTTTAATTTTACGGCTAGTTTTATTTTATTAACTCTCAGGGGGTGAAGTCTGCTGAAAATGTTCCGCCTAAAAATTAAATTTTTAGGTTTTGTCTGGAGAAAAAGGATTCATATTTTCTCGACAATTATATTAACCCTGTGGATAATTTTTTTTATTACCTGTAAAACTATGGTATATCGTGTCTGCAATGTTTTTAATGCACCGAATAATTTTTCTCTATTTTTCATTATTTTTGAAACCGATAATCAGAAATGTTTGTAACGCAGGTTTCTACTGGAATCGAAACAATTTTTCTTAAGTGTTGCTTGTTTCCTTCCAGTTCTAATTTTTACGAATCATTAGTAATAACGTAGGTCGCGGTATAGTTTAACCCTTTTCACTCGTAAACTTTTTTAAGTTTTAAAGAACTATTGTGAAAACTATTGTGTGTTAAAGTGTTCTTTTGAAAAGAAAAACAGAAAATTATAAATGTTTACGATTTCTTATTTATTACGTCAATTTACTTTTATTTTAAAATAAAAGGAGCGTTTGAATCGATCAAAATATAGAATTTAATTAAAAATATAATCTCTGTAGAAAATTATCCATGCCGCCATAGTGTCGCCAGCGAAGTGCAAAGAGTTAATAATCTAAGATTGATACGAGCAGCTTCNTTTTCTTTTTTGAGGTTTAGTAGAAGAAGTCATTTTAATTTTACGGCTAGTTTTATTTTATTAACTCTCAGGGGGTGAAGTCTGCTGAAAATGTTCCGCCTAAAAATTAAATTTTTAGGTTTTGTCTGGAGAAAAAGGATTCATATTTTCTCGACAATTATATTAACCCTGTGGATAATTTTTTTTATTACCTGTAAAACTATGGTATATCGTGTCTGCAATGTTTTTAATGCACCGAATAATTTTTCTCTATTTTTCATTATTTTTGAAACCGATAATCAGAAATGTTTGTAACGCAGGTTTCTACTGGAATCGAAACAATTTTTCTTAAGTATTGCTTGTTTCCTTCCAGTTCTAATTTTTACGAATCATTAGTAATAACGTAGGTCGCGGTATAGTTTAACCCTTTTCACTCGTAAACTTTTTTAAGTTTTAAAGAACTATTGTGAAAACTATTGTGTGTTAAAGTGTTCTTTTGAAAAGAAAAACAGAAAATTATAAATGTTTACGATTTCTTATTTATTACGTCAATTTACTTTTATTTTAAAATAAAAGAAGCGTTTGAATCGATCAAAATATAGAATTTAATTAAAAATATAATCTCTGTAGAAAATTATCCATGTCGCCATAGTGTCGCCAGCGAAGTGCGAAGAGTTAATAATCTAAGATTGATACGAGCAGCTTTAATAACATCTGATTCCTAATGAAACATCGAAATAAATAAGCATGTCTTAAAAAGTTTCATACAATTTCTCAGACTTCGGCTCGCCAATTAAGGGTTGTGTAGGAGNACGATTTCTTATTTATTACGTCAATTTACTTTTATTTTAAAATAAAAGAAGCGTTTGAATCGATCAAAATATAGAATTTAATTAAAAATATAATCTCTGTAGAAAATTATCCATGTCGCCATAGTGTCGCCAGCGAAGTGCGAAGAGTTAATAATCTAAGATTGATACGAGCAGCTTTAATAACATCTGATTCCTAATGAAACATCGAAATAAATAAGCATGTCTTAAAAAGTTTCATACAATTTCTCAGACTTCGGCTCGCCAATTAAGGGTTGTGTAGGAGTTGAACACGTGCGTCCAGCGGGACGCTATCGTGTTTAAGGTTAAAGCGAACGTCGCTTCTGAGAACTGTAACAATAGACTTCCGTGCGATCGACTTTTGTTTTCGTACACAAGACGAGTTCAGTTCGATCTGAGGCGTCCGAGCGTGAACAGCGAAACAGCGAGCGAGTAATAAACGGTGATTTGCGAGAGACATTCGTTTTGTGTAATTATATCTTTTTATATTTTATTATTAAAGTTCATTCAGTGATTCACATCCGCGTTACGTGTCCTCCCTGTATTTCGACTGCAAATCCAGTGGGCAATACTAAACATTTTCCTACAGTTGTTTATACCTCTTGTATTCCGGTCAATGTCACCCGACTGCGCTTTGAAAGTAATATAACTCTTCTTCGTTTCGAATTTTATTAAATTTAGACTCATCGACTCATTTATTTTTACAGTTTAAAGCACGCCAAAGAATTTCTCATTAGATTTATCGAGAAGCTCTTCACGGACGCACGTTTTTACGAACACAATATCTTTTATGAAGTTGGGGAAATCTTCTTCTTAAATACCGTGCAATTAAAAGACGAGAAATTAAACCAGCCAGCTCGAACTCCTACAATTTTCCATAAAAGCGACCGAACCGAAAGAAAACCCTGTGATCTACGCAAATATCGGTATAAAATATTTTCCTGTTTCCAGTGTTTCGGATGTCTCTTTTTCAAACAGGTCGGCGCGTTAAACGCTCGACTCCTCGAGAGTAAACTCGAAAAGAGATCCGAAGGAAAAACACAGAGCTCGACAGCGAGATAAATCGTCTGTTTGCTTAGTAAAAATAACGCGGCCAAGCTTGCGGAATGGCCGACCGGAAGCTGGCGAGGAAGGACGTCAGTCGTTGCAGTTACCGGTGTGCTGCGAGTTACAGTCGTTTTCCTTCCCTTAGATTAAACTTGGTGACAACTGGCGGCAACTTAGTTTGCCACCGTTTAAGATGAAAGGTGAAAATATGGAATTAAAATAAATTCTATAGCCGTTGAGGTCTGTCGTTGCTACGAGTGGCCATAGTTAAGGTAATAAGGTCACTTAAGTGTGACGCTTGAGTTTTTTAAATAATATTTGACACGCGTTTTCTTGGGCTGTTTTCGCCCTCTGAATGTGGATGATGCTTGTCAAATATTTTTTCAAACACTGTCGTGTGTAAATTTGATTTAAATTGGCGTGTTACACTATAGCGATGTCTTTTGCAAGCGTTGTAAATTATAAGTGGATGGTCTTCTTGTCAAATTTTTCAGTATTTTATTAGTTTTAATATTCGGTGACAACGAACGCTAATTTTTGGTTAGTAGATGACAATTTTCTAAATTATATCGTTGAGATAAATCGTACTTTAAAGATTTCTTTCTTGCTCGTATACTTAGATTTATTTTTGTATTTATTTAATATTTATTTTGTGTTTATTTCATATTTATTTTCTATTTATTAACCTTTTGCACTTCAATGACGCCGCTGTAGTCACATGTACAATTTTTTTCAGAGATCCAGTTTTAAATTAAACTTTGTATTTCCGTCAATTAAATTGTTTTTTTAAATTTTAAAACAGAGAAAATAAATATTTGTGATATTTTTTCTTTCTTTCTAAAACTGCATTCAATTTTTACAGTAATCCTGTGAAACTCAAAGTATAATAGTTCAAAGAAGAACTCAACTGAACCCAGAGTAAAACAAGCAAACAAACAAAAAGGAAAAGGAAACAGAAAAAGAAGTTATAAAAAAATCACAGAAAAAATTGCATCTTCATTTTTCGACGAACACATATACCAGCCTCGCAATTAAACGAGGAGAAGGGCGCCGCTTTTCTCCTCCGAAGATTCGGTAAATAAGCGACCTTACACGATAATGCAACTATACGTACACCCCACAAGCTTGCTCGAGTCTCGACGAGGAACGAGAGAACGAAAGAGAAACGAGAGGGTAAAGCGACGCGCAATCGATGACAGAGAATGGGAGCGGTTCGTAATTAAGTACTGGACGTTATATAATGAAGTTCGCCTTTCTCGAACAGCGATCGATTTCATTAATTATGCGAAATACTGAGGGTTGCTCTGGTTACAGGTCGTACTGAAAGCCTCTCGCGGAAGTGGTGCTGGTAAGACGACGGTGAAAAAAAAAAAAAAAATAGAAAAGGAGGAAAAAAAACAAGGAAATAAGGAGAGAGAAAGAAAGAAAAGAAGAAAGCAAAGGAGAAAGTAAAAGAGAAAAAAACAGAAGGTGGAAAACGAACAGTGAGAGGGTTCGAAGGGGTGGAAAAAGAAACTCGACCGATTCGGTCGAGATGAAAAGAACTGGCGATCCCTAATTAAGTTATTCGATCGGGACTCCTTAATTAAAATGCATGCCGTACAAGCGATGCAATTTTAATTACTCGAAATGAACTGCTTGTATCGAGGACACGCGACAGGATCGGTCCTTGGGCCGAGGAACCACTTGGACGCGGTGTTTTTAAAATGGTCGTGCGACCAGAATTATTTGCTGGCTCTGATAAATCGAGACTAGACGACAAAGGCGACAGCGAGTTGGTTGCGGTATTAATGGTGTCGATTTACAACGCGAAACACCGAGACCGTTAAGTCGGGGTTATTAAGTGCTGCAATATTGCGAAATATTAATGATATTGACGATCCCTCGTAGCAGGGGATGGAAGAATAACGACGCCCTCCCGGAGCGAGCTAATTGTATCGCGGCATGGCGAGAAGCCGTGGCTCGTGAAGGATTCGAAGCCTATTTTAGCGGGATATTTCTCGAAGAAAATTGCCGTAACGCGAAACTTTAATTATCGACGATCTCAGCTTTCCAGCTATATGTCGTCGTGTTTTTCATTTAATCGGGAAAATTTAAGATTCGTCCTTTCGGCGCCAGATTTAACACTTTGGCTTATTATTATTTTAGTAGCTACATATGTTAACGACAGTTGTTCATTGCTTTAAGTGTCAAATGCAAAATATTAAAATATTCTGTGTAATTTACATTTGGCAATTCTCGATCTTACAAACTGAAGCTGCGGTTGAAATTAAAATTGAACTTAATTGGAAATATATTGTTCCTTTGTTGCATCTGTATCTTAGTTTGCACCATCGGTGTGACTCGTGATTTTAATGCAAGGGGTTAACGGAACTCGTCAATTCGATGGATTTAAGATTGAATTCTTAAGCGCGGTAAATATCTGTGTGGAAAATGTACGCTTAAAAATAGAATTTAAATGCAAGAGACGTGCTAAGTAAATCTCTGAATAAAAATTTATCGATTTCGAATAAAATGAGCTAATTTTATTACGAAAATGTACATTTTAATGCGCCCGTTAAAAATGTGTTAATTTATGGAGGTAGGAAAAAGATTTCTGAGCAAGGCGATGAAAAGATGTGAAATAAAAAATCTATAAGGAAGATTTGATTTTTTTAGTTTCATAAAAATTCTTAGAGAATACATACTTTTTAACGGAGCAGATCTACTTTGCACTGAGCATCGAATAGAAAAGGATTTTTCGAAAAGGAATTGCTCGATCGTTGGAAGATTGAACGCAATTCTGTAAA
The DNA here is from genome assembly GCA_019453375.1 of Ctenoplectra terminalis. Taxonomy (NCBI): domain Eukaryota; kingdom Metazoa; phylum Arthropoda; class Insecta; order Hymenoptera; family Apidae; genus Ctenoplectra; species Ctenoplectra terminalis. The sequence continues at coordinate 244,960 of SMSQ01026092.1, forward strand.
AGGATATTCCTATAAGCTTTTGGCGTTCCATACAAACTTTTGTTTCGCCCATTTTTCACGATACGATCGTCGAACGCTTAGACCGTGTCACCGTTACGTAGCAATACTATCGCGTAAGAGGATTAGTCCCTGGCGAGCTGTTCATGTAGCGTATTTGCTTGAAAACAAATGGCAGGAGAGAGTATCGTCGATCGAATAATGAAAACTCGAACAACGGGAATCGCGAGTTCTCGACAAACTCGAAGCCAACTAGCGCTTCCCTGAATCTGGATTATTTCGTCAAAAGGTTTTCCCGTTGAACGTACGTGGATAGTTACAAACGATTGATGCTTTGAAAAACTGTCGGATTAATATTAGTCGGTGCCTATCATTAGTTAATGTAAAAATATATTTAATATTATTTACCTTGTTCACTCGATACACGAGTGCGATAAAAACGAAGTCCATTAAGTACAGTTAAAAGCGCATATACTTAATTAATTTTGGAAGCTTAATGTATGAAAAAATTTTATTTTATTTTACCGACTTATCCTTTCACGATTGTATTCTTAGTTACAGAATACTCTGTATAATATATTCTATGTTACATCGCATTAACATTATAACCACGAAACTTCGAATCTTAACTAATCCCCAAATTCTGTAAAATTTTCTACGTTCTGTATTTATTTATTTATTTATTTATTTTTACAGAGAATCACCACTTCACGATATCCCCCTGAATATGCCTCCAGAACACCCTCAGTAACATAAATTATATCAAACCATATCAGCGGTATTACCATACTAGTCAGCAGCATAACACTTCAACCTAACTAATCTCCAAGCTCTCTTAAATTTCATCCTACGTTATCTATTAATTTTATTTTATACAAAATCATCCCTTCACGACTACATCCCCCGTTATCGTACACCCCGTGCAACATAAATTAAAGCATATCAATATTACCCATACCGGCGTAACACTTCAACCTTACCAATTCCCAAGCTGTCTCAAATTCTATTCTACCTTATCCGTTAATTTTTTTTCACACAGATTTTTCTTCCATCCCTCCACGGCTGTATCTAACACAACAGCGCGACACGAACCAAATTAAATCACGTGGATGTTACCAGTTATCGTCACAACCACTCCAACCATATAACACTAACTGCCAATTTTCTCTTTCCAGAATCCAGTGGCAACAGCCTTCGAGATCTTCTGGATGATCTTCGAGCCAATCCTGTTCGCCGTGACAGGTGCTCAGATCAAGATCGACGAGCTCGAGGGAAGAACGGTCTATCTAGGCATAAGCTGTCTGCTATCGGGCATCGTGATCCGCATCATCGCGACCGTCTTGGTTGGAATCGGTTCCAATCTGAACCTCAAGGAAAAAGTGTTCATCGCTGTATCCTGGATGGCCAAGGCGACCGTACAAGCCGCCCTGGCACCGACCACCCTCGACAAGGTAGATCCGAACGATCCGGAACAGGTGTACTACGCCGAGACAATGGTGACTGTGTGCGTGCTGTCGATTCTGCTCACCGCTCCAACCGGAGCCATCGTTATCTCCCTGTCGGGACCGAAGCTCCTGACGAAGACCACCGCTCCAGTTACGCCGCCCGAGGGCTGGAAGGCTCGCAGACCCTCGATTCGAGACATCTCCATCATCAACGAGGATCCAGACCTCGAGGAGACCGCAAACGAGAGGAAGCCTTGAGGCGATCCTCGGTCGGACGCGACCGTTTTTCCCTATTTCTTCTCCGTAGATCCTGCAACAGGCGCGCCACAGGGAAATTCGACGCCAATTTCTGTACCGTTTGTATTTTATTTCTGTTACTTTGAATATCTGTTAAATTACAGGCACGGGGTTGAGAAAGGGAGGAAAAGGCGATCGGTGCCGTGTCTGTGCGATCGGTTGAGAACGCGAGCGCGTCGATTGGAATGGTTCGAAGATGGCTGCCTCGAGGAGAATGCTTTCTCGCGGACGTTTCAGTCGTAGCCGATATATTTCTACTTGCGCTGATGTGTTTTGCGAAGCGTGAGCGTCTGGAACGTTGTTTCGAACACCTTCTTTTTTTTTTTTTTTGCGTAGCGAAGCGTGGGTGGTTCGGAATTTT
>SMSQ01026092.1:257154-269387 GCA_019453375.1 Ctenoplectra terminalis
AAAAAAAAAAAAAAAAAAAAAAAAAAAAAAAGGAAAGAAAGGCGGAATCGAGAAATCTGATTGTAATAATGTTGGAAATAAAAAAAAGTATATATATATATATTAAGTAAACAATGAAATACCGTTGGTTTACATAAACCTGAACACAATAAGAGGATTAAGCTCTTGAAAGTAAAAAGTGTTAGCGAAATTTGAAGCGTGTTTTTGCATACGCTCGTCACCCTGTTGCGACGCACACTCTTGTCTTTGAGTCATAGGACACTTTTCAGCACAATGTTTATTGAAATAGGCTTTTAGTAAGATCTTAAAAGGACAGTGTAATTTAAATGATTGGTGAATGGTACGATCATTCTTTTTTTTTTTAGTTAGAAATTTTTCTTTATTTTAAATTTGTCAAGTGTCCGATGACAGGTCGACGGGAGTGTATTTGAAGACACTTTTACTTTCATGCTCACAGATCGTACGATTGTGACACCGCTGCTCATAGACCGCGAATTTTTATGCATTTAGAAGAAATTTTAGAGCGCGACAGTACGTAGAATTGATATAACGAGGGGAAATGTATAAATATATGGGAAATAGGGTAATTTCGAGTGAGATGACTCGAGTTGTATGAAATGTTCAATTTTTCAAATATTTTTAATAATACAATTATTACGAATGTTATTATATATAGTACTATATAATAATATTATTATAGTAATACCAATAATAATATTTAATATTTAATAATACATAATAATATTATTATAATAATATTTAATATAATATTATTAAATATAATAATATTATTTAATATAATACTAGTATTAAATATTAATATTAGTATTATTATAGTACTAATATTATTATTAGTATTATGAGTATTATTATAATACTAATAATAATATTTATAAATATTCAAAATTATGATATATAAATATTAATATTATAAATCCACATGTGTTCACTTCAGCAAACACACTATTTTTCATTTATATACTAATTAAATTTACAATGCATCAATTCGTTTAAAAAAAATTTCTCATCCCCCAATTCACCCTACACGCACTACAATATTTATCAAACAAAACGATTGTCCACCGCCTTCCATTTTTAAACTACATACACAAAAATATAAATTTGCATAAAAATCCGCAAATCTAATCAAAACGGAGCCTTCGACAATACCAATATTATCACAAGGTAATTCCAACTGCGATAGCCTCGGGGGTAGAAAAGTCTCCATCTCGTACAAGCGATTAAACATCTAATTTTTCAGATATATTTCAACAATATATTAAACATTATAAAATTCACGTGCATTTACTTTGGTAAATATATGTCCTTAATTTAAACGTTAATTAAATTTACAATACACCGATTCTTTAAAAAGAAACGGGCCATCGCTCCAACCCACGCGATGTCGAAAAATTCTACAAAGAGATAACAAACAGCAACGAAAGGAAGATGAACGAGAAACGAGGGGTGTCAAATGGTACAAAAAGTGTTCCTTGACACTGCTTAAGAGTAAACTCTGGATTGTGTGTAAAATACGTAAAAAATTACTCCCGGAAATTCGATGTCGTTTGGTCAAGGCGCCACGGTACAGCGAAACTGGATGTTAGGGTGGTGTTGCTCACGCTCTTCTTAACTTTGTACGGATCGTGGAGCATCGAGGTTCCCTGGCTGGAGCTAGACTTCTTCGACCCGAAACCGAGTCTCTTCTTCAACGCCTGATGGACTCGACGTTTCACCACGAATAAAACGAATATCAGCAAACCTTGGAGACAATTCAACACGTCCGACGCGTAGAACAATTCTTCCTGATATTGGAGGTTGGTGTACCGGTTGACGAACGAGGAGAAGATTTCTGTGATCCAAGAGATACCCATGACGATGAACAGCTTCAGGTTCATGACCAACCTGAGTTTGAAACATGTTCGACAAAATGTTAAAGTTGTAAATTGGATGCGATGACGTGTGAAATTAAAATAAGGGAAATTGAATCGACTCTTGTGCACTGGGTCAATTTGAGTCGGTACGAGAAGTAAGTGTTTGACACTAGATTTACGGAACCCGTCAATTTGACGCAGCTCTAATTTCGGGTTTAAGTTTAACAAGTGTGCGAGCGGAAATTGTAAGCTCGAAATAAAATTTATATACGAAAAATATACTAAATGAATCTCTACTAATAAAAATTGATCGGTTTAAAGTAAAGTGAACCAATTATATTGCGGAATATTTGTATTTTAATGTACCCATCAAAATGATCCAATCAAGGTCCGTAAATATAGTGTTAATTTTATAATTGTGTTACTGGTAGACTGCAGATTTTTGTGCAAATTAATATTTTTGAAAATATAGTAAAAAAAAAAGAAATGGGGAAAATTTTTTTCTTTCTTTTTTTTTATTTTATTATTTATCGTCGCATCAACTATTTGTGGGTTTTTAGCGACTCAGAGAGGGGGAGTTACAGTTTGTTGTATAATTTGGTTTCTTTGAGGTACTGTAGCAGGTATATTTTAAGATATTGCTTTCTGATTTTATACTAATTTTACACTTTTAAATTTTCGATAGATGCATAGAAATCTGCAGCTGTATTTTTTTTATCGCGACACAGCTACTTCCTGAATTTTAATTCGATGGTACGTTTTCGTAGCCAGGATTTTTCGAAAGAGCTAAATTAAACTCGTAGCGCGTAAATTCATGACACGTTTTAAACGGAAATATGGAAATATTGTATATGTTCTTATGGTGATAGATAGCAGCGCGTTTGTGATGAAACTGCATTGATAACGACGAACTAGTGAAACGATAAATTTCGAATACCAAATTCATTAATTGTCATAAACAGTTGTAATAAATTCGAGGGATGCTGGGAAGCGTTGTATCAACCGCTGTTTCGAATAATACCAACACTTTGCACTTCGCTGACGCCGCAACGGCGACGCGTGCAATTTTCTTCACAGGTTAAACTATGAATTAAATTTCATATCTTCGTAGATTCAATTTTATTTTTTTCATTTTAACCCATTCGCTGTCAAGCCTAAATTATATGAAGTCATTCCCATTGCCATTTATATTTTCTGTAAAAGATCATTCTCTTTAAATAAGAAATAAAGTATAATTTTTGTAAAAAATTTTATTTGTAGTATTTTTTCAAGTTTTTTACATTTCTATATTTATGTTCGTGGCCACAAACATTTTAAAAATTTGCATGCATGACACCCTGCCAAAGACGAGTATACTCGTCCCTGGCAGCGAATGGGTTAAAATAAAGCAAATTAATCAAACATTTATAATTTTTCCTTCTTTCCAGAATAACGCTTTAAATTTTCACAATAGTCTTGCAAAATTCCATAAAGTTTGCAAGTGCGAAGGTTTAAAGCTTCGAATGTTGCACGAAAGAAATGTAAAATTTATATATAAAAAGAGAAAAAGAAAAAAAGAAAAAAAGAAAAAGAGAAAAAAAAGAACAAAGTTCTGCGACAGCAGTGATGAAAAAAGAAAAAAAAATGTGAAGACGAGGTTACGCTTAGATATCCATCAAATTTCACTTTGTCTCCGTGTTTAAGGGATAACCGATAAACTCACTTAGTTTTGTCAGCGTGAAATCGTTTGCTCCTGGGATCCAATGGGTCGGCAACCCTTCTTATCTCAGCTTTCACCTTGCTACACTGTTCTGCCGTGAGAATGAAGAACACCACGTTCGATGTCAACTGGATCGCGATTGGTCCCCTGAAGAAAATTAGTTCACCCTGTTTGCTTAAGGTGTCTGCAACATAAACGTGTAAGTAAATTATTAATAGAAATATTTCTAACTATACAGAGCGTAGAATATTTTTTTTTTTATCACTCGTAGATAATAAGATAATAATATCTCAGAATCTTGAAACCTTTCAAAAATTCTGAACACATCTGTCGATTTTTAATATTTACTCTTTTTCTTAATCTTCAAACGTAATTTCTAAGCAATTCTCGCTCTGTTAAGTTTAATATCTTGCGTCAAATATTCCACAAATTGTACGGTAATTATCCTTTAAATAATATCGAGAGGAAAATATTGAAAGAAAATAATTCTGTCATAGCTTGATCTATTTTTATACAATTATACTTCACTTCCGTCAAAATTCGAAAATGCTGCTTATCATTTTTAACCCTCTATAGCCCGAGTTTCTGCTTATCGCAGAAAAAATTACGATTGATTACAGTGTTTCACTTTGATTTTAAAATGTTTAAACTAATAATTACCGTAAATGGATCGTGGTGTCGCTACAGTAATACAGTAATCAAATTTAATAGTGCAGTGATAACTAAACAAAATTAATTTTTTCAAATATAGATTCATCAGTTCGTAACTTTTAAATCACAGGGACCCACGGAGGGTTAAAATACACAACTGATACTAAACAAATTTAGCACCGTATATTTCTTCAACAACAAACATGAAATACTTCCGATATCAGTAACAGTTCAATTACTTTAAATTGCATTAAAGGTTTTTCCTAAAAAAAAAAGAAAGAAAAAATAACAAAATAAAATAGAAGGATTAATTGTTTAGAACAATTGTCGCAACCCGATCTCGACTGCAATAAAATCTCGCTCATCTATCGAGACAATGAAAGAAAGAGGGAGAAAAGGAAAGAGGGCAACGAAATAGTCGGGAAACATTTGTATCATAAAAAACTTGGTCTCCAGTCGTCTTTAACGAGCTGCCTCTCTTAAACCTGAATCTCGCGCAAAACCATCGTCTACCAACACGAACTAATTAGTGTAATTAGTTGTATAGTCGACACTCGTTTAGCGAAACCAGCAAAGAATCGTTGCGTGACATAAAAAGCTTTGCGGAAAGAACTGTTCGTCCTGGCGAAAATATGTCCTCGAGTTTTTGGGTGAATTTTAATGGTAGTAATAATAATAAGAAAAAAAAAAAAAGTATCTTATAATATTCGTCCAAAAGAGCGGAACTGAACGGGAGTACGAATTTTTACCAGAAGCTTTCAAAATCGTACGCTTTATTGGAAAACAAAGATTCGTACGGTGGACTGGTGAATTAAAAAATTCTATTTTATTACGTTGGCCGGTGAAAAATTTTTTAATCGAACAAATATATGTGCAGAAAGTTATAAAATAGGTGTCGCGTATTTTGGAACGAAATTTATTCCGATACGCGCTGTGACATTCGAGTTTTTTTTTTTTTTTTCTTTTTCTATGTAATTGTTACAAACGTACCTTTTTCTTTTTTTTCTTTTGAGTTGCAACGTTAAGATTCTCAGCTCAGTGTATAAAAATTAAATCGTACGATGCGTTGTAACATATTGTAGATTATAGTAGATTGTAGATATAGATTGGATTAAAGTAGATTATAATATTGCAGATTATCCTCTGGTAATTGAATAATTTAAAAATGAAAGAAACACAATTGAGGGATAATTTATCCGATTTTAATGAACTGTACGATTATGCTTCTCATGAAGTCTCGTAGTTTCGGTTTAAAAATTTTTCTCCCCAAAGTAGATACCGATGATAGTGAAAATACGATACCAGAGAAATCCGACGGAAATGTTTCGCGTTAATTCAATATTTGATTTGAAAAAGCGCGAAATCCACGGCCGCAATTCGTGCCGACAGCGGATAGAAATCCTGAGGGAGTACAGGGATTGTTCTTTTAGCGAGACTCCCCGCATTATATTGTTTTAATTCCGGAAATTTAAGCGTACTCATGGGAGAGGAGGGAAGACAACGATTCCCGCGAATCACGGGGTAAAAATTCACGTTTTCTGACGCATGCACCGTTTCCGGCTTGACGAGACTCATTTTAAGATTCCCAGTTTATTTTTATGCGAAACGGAAATTCCGTTAACTAAATTTTTATGAACTTGCGCGTGTACTTTTATATATCGGATCGTCTCGTAAATAATAAGAGTACTGTCGTAAATCGACCACAAACCAAAGTAATTTATCGATAAGAAATAAAAGATTGATAGACGAATAGAAAATATTCACAGGAAATGTAAATATATTAACGACTCTCAAAATTAAAAAAAAATTGTTTTAATTCGCTATTTTGAAAAAGATGGAAATATTTGCTTTATCCGTAACATAATTTTATAAGCAGAACGATTCCGATACATGGTGATCGGTGAACGATGAATTAATAATTAAATTAACGTTAAATAATCGACAAGGTAAATTACAATTATAATCTCTCGGTTGATGATACTCTATTTTAATTTATATCTTTTATAGTTGCTAGAGTACTAATTAATTATTATTCGTAATTATTAATATCGTTATTCTGAATTAAAGGGATCTCGTTAGTATTCAATTTTCTTTGCGATAAATTCAAAATGATTGTGTAATAACAAGTGTACCAAAATATTCTTCGAACACTCGGATGATATTTGGATAATTTTTAAAGGGTTAAAAAGAAGGTTTCTCTTTTATATAAATAGAAAATTAAATTTTTCTCAAAGTATGATTAACGATGAAACTGTTTTTTATTCGATGATAAATGGAAGAGCTTAATTTATTGTTGGAAAATACGATTTATTATTTCAGAGAGCTCTCAATACTTTATGTTCTCATAGCAAATACGATAAATATTAGCAGGTATCCAATAGCTGGTATCCTGTTTCGCAAACTAGAAGAAGGGGGAACAAGGATTTAGGTCAACCTTTTACAAGGATACTCATGCCAATCAGGCGAAGACAGGCAGTGTGTGTGTACGTATGCTGGTTCAACGACAATGCAAACAAACCTGGTTGACTCATCGCTGCTTCAATTCGACAAGGTACGTGCACGAAAAATATTGTAAAATTGTGTTTAGAGAGTAAGATGACGTAAACACGTAAACGAGAAATAACATAGAAAAATATTAACATTTGTTAATGTTATGTACCATACCGTGGATGTACAGAGAAACTTCTATTTATGAAATTTGTGAAACTAGGTTTCAAGAAATTTATGAAATTTGTATAATTTGTGAAATTAGGTTTCAAGAAAAATAGGTTTTTAATTTTTATCAGAAATTATAAATGTTTGTTACTTTTTTTTCTTTAAAATATTTTACCGTTAAAAGTATAGTATTCGCGAATATAATCATAATATAATTATTATGCATTATATTTTGATTAGAGGACGATGAAGATATTATAATTGGATGATATTGTAATTAATGCAACGTTAGAAATATTAATGACAGTTATTGAATTCGTATCTTTGGTATTAATATGATAATCGGAAAATTTAATATTTTATTTTTAGTGTAATGTTGGGATTAATTGAAAAGTCGGTGCATTAAAGAATGTTAATCATAAAGGGCTGTGGTTATGCATTCAATCAAATTCGGATAATTTTGTAAAATTGAAATCAATAATTCACCGAAGATTTGACTTTGTTAAAAAGAAATGATTAGGAAGCGTTCAGTCCAGTTTAATAAAACTTGAGGTATTTAATCGATTGGCATCGGAGCTCGGAAAGTCGCGCCGGAAAACGTAGAAGTTATATGAAATTGGTGAGGAATCTGCACGTTGTCGTCTTAAGTGAATAATTTTTAAATTACTTAGAAAAACTCGTTAATTATGGCACGTGGTCGCGATTTTCAACGTTATTAATTGAGCTCCAGTTTCTTTCCGTCATTAAAACGAACTGGTACGACAATAACGAATGATCTTGGTCGGAAGTAATCAGCGTGAAACGAAAAATATTTAAATTGACTCGCTCTACTTAGAAAATCGTTCGATTCGCGCGTGAATAAAATATCGATTTCTTAAAATGTTAAGTGAAAATAATTATGAAAATTATTATTATTAAAAAATATCTTTGTTGGATAGAAAGATAGAAATATAATTGCGAACTGCGATAAAAATTTCGCCAATTCAATTGCTTTCTAAAAAAAAAAAAAATTCCTGTCTCGAATACGATTTTGAATATCGATTTATTTAATGAATTAATTTTATTTTTAAACTCTGAAAAATTTCTTGCGTACCACTTAAGAGCAAACATTGATAAACTTCGTTCGAAACAATGATTTAAAGCTAGAAACAATTCAGAATTTAATAAATGAAGTAACAAGAAACTCTTTCGATAAACGACAAATAATTTGAGTATTTAAAATCGAAAGCAGGTTGTCAATTAACACGAAGATAATTTTAAAATAATAATGCTGGTAACTTTCGAAGCATGTAGTCTTGCTTAGAAGTCACTTGGATATTCTCCCGAGTCCTGAACGCAGAAGTTTACTATCTGGTACATCACTATGTCTCCTGCTTCCTCGCTCCACTACTTGTCACGTTCAAACTTACTTGCTAACCAAGACGAAAACCTGATTTCCTATACTTGTTATCAGAGACGAATAGTCTTCTATAGAATACAAATCCTACAAGTCACGGAATTGCTTGATTTATCTTTAATTAAAGACATTCACCCGGTAACTTTAAACAGTACGACACGAAATCAGTTTAATTTCATTCTAATTTCAAAACTATTCTTCTTCGATTTTATTCACCTTCAGCTCTAATTCTTACTTTTGTTTAACACAAAATTCTGACAATAATAATTTCTAAAGAACACATTTTTTATCAAACCCTGATGAGACCCAACCGAGATTTCCTTCCGTTAAGTTTCTTGATTTTAAGAAACATATAAAAAAAAAATTTATTGTCGATATGCGAATTTCCTCGTTTCAATTTTACGTTGAGGACACGTCGTTATAAAAATTAGAAATTGTTTCAGTGAAATGAGAGCGCGCTTGAGTAAACAATAATTTGATAATTTGATAAATAAAAATTCCTGGGGAATCTTAGAATTATTAAAATGTTTTATTAAGAAGCACAGAAAAAGGAGATATTAAAATTATATAGAATAAATCTAAGCGAATCGAATCATTTTCTGTTTGATAATAAATAAAAAAAAAAAATAATCAACATTTAGAAACATAACTTTTTATTATAAATTCCTAATTAATACTCATTTAACTGAAATATTTTCCCTTTTAAGTCCAAGCGAATTTTTTTTATCATTTCATTATTTTTTACTCTTTTTATTATCATCTTTCTTCTAACTTAATTTTTATTTCGATCCGATTCGCCTCTACCTTGCACAAAATTAACTTTCAAAGGATCCAACACTTTCGAAACGAACGAAGCCTTGCTCCATCGATGCGTTAAACTTTTTATAGACGAATATTCGTTAAATTTGTACACAATCGACCCGGAGTACCTACATCGTCCCTGTTAGAACGAATCGAGGCACAAATCAAGGTGAGAGCCATCGAACCATAGAAAAGTCGTAAGCTCTAACTCTTTTCGATCCTACCGTCGAGTAAGCGCATCGATCGGCACGAGCTCCCGATTTATCACACCGAATACAGACTTATCGTTTCCACTTATTGACTCACCGTCGAACCAGCAGCTCTCCGAGCCAAAATTGGGCCGCAGAATCTCTGGCAGGATATGCATTTCGTCGGCCAGGACGCCGAAGATCGTGATGGCCAACGACAGGCCCCACGCGTACAGACAGTAGAGCAGGAATCTCTTGCCGTGGCGCCGTCCCCTGGTGATGTTGCCGTGTAACCTCCTGGGAAAAGAGATTTGGTTTGTTTTATAGAGAACGTGGGTTTGACACGATGATTTTGAAATATTTCACATTATTTCCTTTTTCTTCCTTTCTTTCACCCTTTTTTTCTTCCTTTTTTTTGTTCGATGTTGTTGTTACTGTTGATTTTACGTCGCATCGACTATGGTGGTTGTTAGCGACGGCGACGGCGATTTGAGTTGTTTAGATTTTGTTGTACTTGTTAATTTCTGTTAAGTATTTTAGTATTTACTGTTTTTTACACGGTCTGGTGTGAGGATACGATTCTATGTCTTCGTCTTCGAGTTTCAGTAGATTTTTTTAAAGGAAATGTTTAATTTTGGTCCGTGGTACAAGTTCTTTGGATCAGGTAAAATATTTGGGACTAACGAAGCGATTTATATTAGCAGAGGATATAATGTTATTTTATTTTTGATAATTGAAGGAAGAAAGGATGTTTCTTAACGTTTCCCATGATTATTAGAATTTTTAAATAATCATAGGCTGGTTTTCGAATTTTGTAGTAAATCATTTTGTTTGAAGATGGAACGTGTTTGGATTTTTTCCCTTGAAAATAAAAATTCCCCGGGTAATCATTGTTGGAGTTATGTAATTGTTATACAATGACCATTGTAGTGATGTTACGTGAATGATTACAACATATTAATTATCTACATGTAACATATTACTGGCTTGTATTCTAAAACAATTCTAAAACAATTCTAAAACAATTCTAAAACAATTCTAAAATAATTCTAAAACAATTCTAAATCAATTCTAAAACAATTAAAAAAATAGTAACACGGAAGTAAAAAATGTAAGCTTGAACAAAATCCTTAGTAAAGAAATTTACAAAATAATTCGTAAAGCGTGTTAAAATATCGTGCGAAAATTAACTTACAAGTGGGAGTACAATTATAATGAATGATATGCTATTTTTCTCTATCGTGTCTAGATCTACACAACAATCGTACACTATCCACAGCCTTGAGATCTTCGCGATTAGTCATGTAATACCAATATCGCAGGCAGTTCCGTGTACGTTGAAAAAAATGATTCTTTGATATTTCACCATTGTGATTTCACTACTGTAATTATAACGGAAAATTAATTCCATTAATTTAAATTCTGAATGAACGATTACCTGTGCGTGTGCGCCAATTAATATTCTAGAATCAAACATTTATACTTGATAGAGTCCCGAAAAAGGTAATCGAAAAATTTAACAACGATATCAGCGTTGAGATTTAAATAAAAATTTGTATTGTTAAAATTANTCGAAAAATTTAACAACGATATCAGCGTTGAGATTTAAATAAAAATTTTTTATACCCAAATGGTTGCGATGGATCCATGTATTGTTACTAAAAAAATCTTCGTCAGCATCGAATGATCTCAAGTATAACTATTTTTACGATTTAACCCAAGGTTGGTGAAAGATAATCGTGCAACGGTCATAAACTAAAATTAGAGAGAACAGTGAACGTTTAGAGAATGAATGGTAAGACTGTGCTCGATCGTGCAGCAAAATGGATGCTAAAAGCATACAATGAAACTGTGATCACTATACTCTCGTTATAGTATGCTCAAAGTATCCAAATCTATATCAGTAATGATGCACAAAATGAATTAATAGAAATTAGTATCTCGAACATTTTTAAAGCGACGAAATTGAAAGAAAATTTTTCGAAATTGACTCGATATAAAAATTCAATACTCCATTTTATACCAAATATTTTTTTTAGTTTTTACAGCTCCAATTTTTATTAACCCATTCTGCACGATAGCACGCGATAACTTTTATCGCACAGATTTCTTTTCCAACAGCGTATGAAACATCTGAATACTCAATTAAAAGCTTTATTATCTCGCGTATGTAAAACATTTATCTAAACAATAACACCGTAACTCTCAGTACCCAGAAAAAAAAGATTGAAAATAATCGAAGCATTAGCAACTTATGAACTAACTGAATTTCGCGATATTTTTCGAGACACCGTAAAAGAAAAAGAAAACAGAAAATATTGAAAAATAAATGATGCTCTCTTTAACAACTCTACGGAAGAATTTTACACGACGAAAAGACGTCACGCTTAATTTTTTTTTTTTTTTCTTCTTCTTTTTTCTTAATGAATCATATCTTTCAAGATCGTTCCACGTACACACCGAGACAGTTTGTATGTTATAACAAATTTATAAAAATCTTTGTACAGTTCTGATCGAAAACAGTTACCTTAGAGACTGTCTAAAAATAGCTTTTACAAATATACAAGATTTCTTTTGCTGTTAATGTTTCGATGCTTCTAAAAATTCTTTCGACGACTTGTAATTATTTATGAAAATGTATCTCGATGACGCATACTGGAAATATTGAAAAAAAATTGAAAAAAAAAATTTTATAAAATATTACGCCCGAGACGAATTGATGAATTAATAATCGGAAACGGAGAATCGAGGGGTTGGAGAGAATCGTTTGTTTGCGAGGAAGTTGGCTGATTAATGTGTATACGAAGGATTGATGCTGCTCGTTTCGATATTAATACGTTCGATGCTGAGAAAATGGAAATCGAAGAACTCCTTTTCTCGGCATCGGATGATACAGGTGTAGAATGTAATTGTAAAATTGTTGTTACTTCGAGTTACATTACCAGCGAAGCGTTCTCTCGAATTGTAAA
>SMSQ01026093.1:0-11487 GCA_019453375.1 Ctenoplectra terminalis
ATCGCTAAATCTGTGGATGAACCGCGACAAGTATTAAATCACAATACCGAGAGATTACCGACGAATATGGTCGTGCAGTCGACAGAAAAACCGTGTATGAAATGGATTATGTCTTCTGGAAATGAAGCTTCGGTCGACGTACCGTTGTCCAGTCACTCCATTCGTACAACGAAACCACGCCGAGATAATCTGTGGCCCGTTTAAACGATTAACGAAAACGCCACGTTTATTTCGACGCAAGCTGACGTTCGCACCAATGTGCCCATTAAACGCAATTAATTACGTAATGAAATTTTGAACGGAAACAGATAGCCACGTGCAGGCCAAAAATGTTTTCGGCCTCATACTCCGACGTCCTATATTGTTGTAATCAATTGTTGCTCGAAACATGGTTACTATCGTCAAATATTTACTGCAATCAATTACATTTTCCTAACGATACATGTCAATACCTATATTAATATTTTCCAAGCTGATTCGACTTGTGAAATTTTTTAAAGTCACAGAAGGTAAACTTTCGTAGCTTCGTATTCCTTTGGAAATTTTTAGAATCGTCTCTGTACGAAGTTCATCGAGCTTTAATTCACTGTTCTATCCAGCATTTCTTTCAGAAACATTTCCGTATCCATACAAAAACCCACAAGACTCGAATAATTTTTTTTTTCACAAAAATTCTAAACGCACCAGCGAAGAATCCAAAAACCCTCGGTCAAAGCGTGACAGAACTCCAGCTTGAAGATAATTCAAACGTATAATATTCGTCACAATAGTATTAAATTCACGAGCTCGCGAGATGAACCCCTCCACGCTTCCAGGCTCTCAGGGTTCGGAAGAACCGCGACGGATTCAAATTTCGCTTGCGTCCGACTTATTTGCAAAACGTTAACGCTTTGGAAAGCTCGGTAAACGGCGCCGCTGGTACGCGTACGTAGCTGCGTCCTGATTGCGAGTGCGCGCTTCAAATAGGGCGGAAAGAGGCTTCGCCGTCGCTTCACGAGCAATTTCATTTCCACCCGTGGAAAATTTATGCAAATCACCACTCGCCACGCCGAGCCACGCCGCACGCCGTGCAACGGTGAAAGAGGCAGAGCTCCGAGCATAACGAATTCGCGGGATTATCCGATTTCCTTGGGACAAGAAGCTGCTAATACACTCGAGACCTAGCGTGGATGGAAATCGAGAAAAGTGGCCGGTTCTTCTCGCTCAGACGCAGGGAACACGATGGCGTTCTGATTTTCAATGTACGAACGTGGGAGAAAGGAAAGATGGAATTGGCTCGTTTTCGATATTCTCTTCTTGAATATTTTTCACGCCGTTCAATGGCGCCGGGTGCAACGTAAGCTTCCAGAATCTCAAGAAGTCGAAGATTAGAGGAAAGTAGTTGGGAACGGACCTTCTGCCGTTGAGTGGAAGATGAATCTGGACATGCTTGCCGCGGATCGAGATGAATTGCGTTCGTATTGAGAACGAAAGCGGGAATGGTTAACTGGACGCTGTGTTTTGTGGATCTTATCGAACGTAACTTTCTCGTTTCGTTATGGAAATTTGATGAATCGTCGAAGGAACTTATGGAACGTTATTTTGTTGTGGAATTAAAAATTGTGATCGCGTTCACTTTTAAAAATATCATAAAGGATGGAAAAAATTGTCACTTCTTCTAATAACGATGGCGAAATGTGTGGAGTAAAGAAAAAACAGAAACTTCCTCTAACTATTTTATATATTTTTTTTTTTTTTTCCTTTTTTTTAGATCGAGAAAGCAATCCCAGAGGCTCAAATGTTCTACTTTCCCTGAACTTTCCACCCCCGCAGCGAAATAGTTCCCGATTCCTCCCAATAGAGTAATTGCATATTTATAAGTGGCTATTTTTTTAATTACTTAATCGCCTGGCGACTCGTCAACAGCAAACTCATAAATTTTCATACCCAGCCCACTCGACTAGGCCGTCCCTTTTATTTAGGTCGTATTTGAAGCAGACCGGGGTCGAAGATCACGATCATACCGTGACGTAAGCAGCTCACGTTTGCTTCTGACAGGTATGGAAATACAGGCGATGGCCTGCAAATTGCTTCTTCCACTTTAAACCAGCCGTTTTCCGCTTGATGCTGGTGACGTTCGACCGTCTGGTGTGGTTACCGAACGCTTCGTCGCGACCTTTCGATTTTTAACTATGGCTCGAGGATTATTAAACTGTTGCACTGAAAGCGAACCGATTATAAGTATCCTGTATGTTCGAAATAAATATTTAAACGCTTGAAAAAAAATCCTTCTACGAAGAACTTAATATTTAAACACCAAGTCTCCGCTTTGTAGTCTAATCGCGTATAAACGTTGAAATTAAAGCTGACGCGTGTCTTTAAATTTCCCGGGACCTTCAATTCAATTTTTCACCAACCAATTTAAAATCATAGAAACCCTAGGAAATAAATTCTCAAACGAACCGACCAATCCTTACTCCAAATAAATAAAAAAAAAGAATCGCATCCACTCAACCCCCTCAGAAACGTACGAGAAATACTTACCAGTTGGAATAAATATATAAATAAATAAATAACTAAGCGAAAGGATCGCTTATTTGGAAGGATCGTATCGTTTAAATGGATGGTCCTTAAGGGTAAGTTCGAGGGGGTGATATTACAGACACTCTCTCGCCCTAAGAGCAAATTTCTCCGGAGGAAATGTAACGTTGAAAAATCTCGGAATAAGTCAAACTATCACTCATGAATTTTATTTCCAGCTCGCCAGGCGGTCGCGGTGTCACTCTTTCGTTCTCTCTTTCTCTCTCTTATATTCCTTTCCCTGGGCCAAGAGAATCGCATTTGCATAACATAAATGTACGCCTCCGAGGGAAAGGGAAGAGTAAGGGGTGTGGAGGGGATCGTCAAGAGGGGTCGGACAAACAGACAAACGGACAGCAAGCGAGGGCTTCTGCACGGTAAATCTTTGGATACGACTCTCGTCTCGCTGGTACTTTGCATTCGTTTCTTATTCCACAGCTCTTTTTACAACTGTCGCATACTTTCGACCTCGCGAGCACTCGAATCTCATTCGAACTTCAGCCGGCTTTTTTTTTTTTTTACCACCGTACCGACAATTTATCTCTCACCCCTTCCCCTGGCTTTTTACTTTTGGTTAAGCCGAGAGTATCGGACAAACCTTCGTTTCTTCTTTTTCTCTCTTTAAAGCGTCCTCTTAACGACACTTTATGACATCGATAGTGGAAAATATTGTGAAAACAATTTTGTTCCCGTCGAGTAATCCTTTAATGTTACTTTGTGTCCTATAGGGTGTTTCAGAACGTGCGATGCGGTAAAAATATTACGCAAAATATTGAAAATTAAGTCTTCTTTACTTTAAAACCCATAAATATTGCCACGTTTTAATAAAATGGAACGAGCCTTTTGTCTTTATTAAATGCGGGGTATTTGTAAAAATTCTATCCAATCGAACGGGATATTTTCGACGCGTTCCAACATGTAACGTATCCGAAATTTTTCAACGGAAATAACTGACGAACAAAATATGTTGCCGATCGGACGTTCGCACAAAATGCATTAAATTTGTATCATCCGTTCTGCGAGCTTTATTTCAGCGGGAATAAAAATGGTTGTAATTTCTGGTAACGAGACGGAACACATGAGATAACTATAACAGGTATCGAACGCTGTCGCGATGTATCGATCGTCCGTCCTGTAACTAACGCGGTCTCTTCGAATTTGCCATCGTTGATGCTCGAGTAATGCTTCCACTGACGATATTAATAACTAACTAGCTGTTGCACTTTGAAACTGAGTGCAGAAACAAAAAAGAAGAAAAAGAATGACAAGTTAAGCGGCCGGAAAATCGCAGTGGAAAGCTTTCTCAATGGGTTTCAAGTTGAAATTATCTATGGGACTCTTTAGCAGCTTGAAGAGCACCGAATAAAGTTACTATTATCGCTGCTCTTAAAAAAAAAAAGAGAGAGAAAAAAGATACTCGGCAAGTATGCTTAACATTTCTGTAGAACTTATCCAAGATCTCTTATCTTCGATGTAAAGATGTTTTTACGATCTTTTTCACGTTAAAAGCATGAATATCTTTATCGTTCATTTCCATTGGATACAACATGAATATTAAAAAAAATTATCCAGGCTCGTAACTCATCGCATAAACGTAAAGCAATTTGCGGAAAAAAAAAAAACATTAGAAGCCACAGTTGGTTTTATAAGGGATTGTTTCCTGAATTTTAATGCCAGAAATTTATGATTACTATTCGCATCGAGATAACCACAAAATTAAGGGGCATTTATTTCATTTATTTATGAAATGCACGGTGACGAGAAACACGGCGTGGAATGATGAAAACGAACGAAGGGGTGAACGATGATAAAAATAACCATAACAAGAGACAAAGAGAGAGAGAGAGAGGGAGAGAGAGAGAGAGAACCATGGCCCGTCACTTTGAAACATTCCACGTTGGATATTTAAAAAATTCAATTTTCTGTAATAAGGGTGAGTTATGTGGTGTATCAAGGAGCGTTCGTTACGGAAAATATATTAATTTTCCAAGCAAAAACTACCCCATATAACGTTCGTATTATAATAAAGATATGCATAAAAAAAGCCTCATACGCGTATTCATTAAAATTCGAACGTACGAGAACGAAGTATTTTAATTAAATAAAAAAAATCATCACGAGCTACGTTATTCGCGCTTTGACCATACACGAGTCTCGATTAATTGAAGAGGAAGTTTATGTACAAAGTATGGTGCATAAAAAAAGGAAAGGAAGAGTATCGTACAGGGCGATTCATAAAAAGAGGCAATCATTTTTTTAACTTCCTATACCATGTAGATTAACGAATATTTATGCGCAAAGCATCCGATGAAAAAATTAATTTACAAGTCTGTAATAATTAAATGCCTTTTTCCAGCTTTCATAAATATTATTTCCCATCGAATCTTTGATCCGTTTATTATGCGACCGTTTCACAGCGTTCCATTTCAAATGTTCTTGATTCGTACAGCTACTTTCACTCAACCTTCGCAAAACCTATCGCTATTTTGCTTCAGACATGTTCATTTAAACCCCTTTTCATCAAACAACCCCGACCTTAATGCTGATTGATCGCCACTTCTTGTTCACCACGTCACGCTTCCTCTGTCGGGTGCAAACTTCGAAAAGTTCAAGGTACATAGATCCCGTAGACCGTAAGGCAAGAGAGATAGTTGAACGCGGTATAACTCAGGAACAATTTCCACCAGGCGACAACCTAGCTGAACTCCACTTTCCGATTCGACCCTCGTACGGACCGTTCATTAGACCCTTCGTACACGTTTGGTAGGTCTCGAATTACGTACAACGTGGAAACTGTTTCTACGAGCTAGTTACAAGACTGACCGTAGAGAAAAAAAGAAGAAGAAAAAAAAGCCGCGCTCTTTAACCAGAGATCGGTTGCGTTGTTAGGATAATCACGTGGCACGAACCTAACGAGAACCATTTATCGATACTAAAATACCAATGTTTGTCGATGGTAATAAATATTTTAAGTGTTTAGCGGCAAAAATGATGCGTGAATCTGAAACGCGCGAGAAAATAACTCCCCCACTTTTTTCTATGAATATTCCGTTTGAATTAATGGAATCGCATCTATTTGAAATTCATAGACTTTGAATTGGATCAAAATTTTCCAACGGATAAAAGAAACGAGAAACCGCTCCGTTTTACACTCTTATTTTCCTTTTTATCAAAGTAATACAACTTTACTTCTTAACGTCTTTCATTTCGAGACATCTTTACGGCCTGTGGTCAACCAGTTGCGGTGCTTCAACCCTTATGAAGAAATCGTCGTTGCAGAAATTTTTATACCCACGATAACAACCTTCCTTCTATCACCGTCTCGAGTGTACCTTTGTGTCGTATATAAAGAATAAAAACTGTCTTCAAAATTGCATCTTCCTTGACTCGAATTTTCTCCACGATTCCTTCCACGGGATCGCGCGGAACCGGCGCGATTCACAGATCGAACATGCGTAGAATCCGAAAAATAACTACACTTTCGAGTAATTATTGTAGATTACACCGTCACTGACGGTAAACAACAAATATGCTCGCGTTGAAACGATTATTGGCAACGGGAAAATTTACACGGCCAAACCGTTAGTTTCAAGTGGGTGAACATTGCCAGTTAAAATGACGCCACTGTTCTCCGCTATACATCCAGATATAAACGAGCTATACGACCTGGAACTAACGCGACCGCAAATTTGTACAAGTTGGAATGGTACCGTAGACGAATTTATGTTTAGGAAGCCGGTATATAATTAATAATAAGCCTGGGATCGTTCGTTGAGCGTTTCCTGGCTCCTTCTANCCACCCCCGCAGCGAAATAGTTCCCGATTCCTCCCAATAGAGTAATTGCATATTTATAAGTGGCTATTTTTTTAATTACTTAATCGCCTGGCGACTCGTCAACAGCAAACTCATAAATTTTCATACCCAGCCCACTCGACTAGGCCGTCCCTTTTATTTAGGTCGTATTTGAAGCAGACCGGGGTCGAAGATCACGATCATACCGTGACGTAAGCAGCTCACGTTTGCTTCTGACAGGTATGGAAATACAGGCGATGGCCTGCAAATTGCTTCTTCCACTTTAAACCAGCCGTTTTCCGCTTGATGCTGGTGACGTTCGACCGTCTGGTGTGGTTACCGAACGCTTCGTCGCGACCTTTCGATTTTTAACTATGGCTCGAGGATTATTAAACTGTTGCACTGAAAGCGAACCGATTATAAGTATCCTGTATGTTCGAAATAAATATTTAAACGCTTGAAAAAAAATCCTTCTACGAAGAACTTAATATTTAAACACCAAGTCTCCGCTTTGTAGTCTAATCGCGTATAAACGTTGAAATTAAAGCTGACGCGTGTCTTTAAATTTCCCGGGACCTTCAATTCAATTTTTCACCAACCAATTTAAAATCATAGAAACCCTAGGAAATAAATTCTCAAACGAACCGACCAATCCTTACTCCAAATAAATAAAAAAAAAGAATCGCATCCACTCAACCCCCTCAGAAACGTACGAGAAATACTTACCAGTTGGAATAAATATATAAATAAATAAATAACTAAGCGAAAGGATCGCTTATTTGGAAGGATCGTATCGTTTAAATGGATGGTCCTTAAGGGTAAGTTCGAGGGGGTGATATTACAGACACTCTCTCGCCCTAAGAGCAAATTTCTCCGGAGGAAATGTAACGTTGAAAAATCTCGGAATAAGTCAAACTATCACTCATGAATTTTATTTCCAGCTCGCCAGGCGGTCGCGGTGTCACTCTTTCGTTCTCTCTTTCTCTCTCTTATATTCCTTTCCCTGGGCCAAGAGAATCGCATTTGCATAACATAAATGTACGCCTCCGAGGGAAAGGGAAGAGTAAGGGGTGTGGAGGGGATCGTCAAGAGGGGTCGGACAAACAGACAAACGGACAGCAAGCGAGGGCTTCTGCACGGTAAATCTTTGGATACGACTCTCGTCTCGCTGGTACTTTGCATTCGTTTCTTATTCCACAGCTCTTTTTACAACTGTCGCATACTTTCGACCTCGCGAGCACTCGAATCTCATTCGAACTTCAGCCGGCTTTTTTTTTTTTTTACCACCGTACCGACAATTTATCTCTCACCCCTTCCCCTGGCTTTTTACTTTTGGTTAAGCCGAGAGTATCGGACAAACCTTCGTTTCTTCTTTTTCTCTCTTTAAAGCGTCCTCTTAACGACACTTTATGACATCGATAGTGGAAAATATTGTGAAAACAATTTTGTTCCCGTCGAGTAATCCTTTAATGTTACTTTGTGTCCTATAGGGTGTTTCAGAACGTGCGATGCGGTAAAAATATTACGCAAAATATTGAAAATTAAGTCTTCTTTACTTTAAAACCCATAAATATTGCCACGTTTTAATAAAATGGAACGAGCCTTTTGTCTTTATTAAATGCGGGGTATTTGTAAAAATTCTATCCAATCGAACGGGATATTTTCGACGCGTTCCAACATGTAACGTATCCGAAATTTTTCAACGGAAATAACTGACGAACAAAATATGTTGCCGATCGGACGTTCGCACAAAATGCATTAAATTTGTATCATCCGTTCTGCGAGCTTTATTTCAGCGGGAATAAAAATGGTTGTAATTTCTGGTAACGAGACGGAACACATGAGATAACTATAACAGGTATCGAACGCTGTCGCGATGTATCGATCGTCCGTCCTGTAACTAACGCGGTCTCTTCGAATTTGCCATCGTTGATGCTCGAGTAATGCTTCCATTGACGATATTAATAACTAACTAGCTGTTGCACTTTGAAACTGAGTGCAGAAACAAAAAAGAAGGAAAAGAATGACAAGTTAAGCGGCCGGAAAATCGCAGTGGAAAGCTTTCTCAATGGGTTTCAAGTTGAAATTATCTAGGGGACTCTTTAGCAGCTTGAAGAGCACCGAATAAAGTTACTATTATCGCTGCTCTTAAAAAAAAAAAGAGAGAGAAAAAAGATACTCGGCAAGTATGCTTAACATTTCTGTAGAACTTATCCAAGATCTCTTATCTTCGATGTAAAGATGTTTTTACGATCTTTTTCACGTTAAAAGCATGAATATCTTTATCGTTCATTTCCATTGGATACAACATGAATATTAAAAAAAATTATCCAGGCTCGTAACTCATCGCATAAACGTAAAGCAATTTGCGGAAAAAAAAAAAACATTAGAAGCCACAGTTGGTTTTATAAGGGATTGTTTCCTGAATTTTAATGCCAGAAATTTATGATTACTATTCGCATCGAGATAACCACAAAATTAAGGGGCATTTATTTCATTTATTTATGAAATGCACGGTGACGAGAAACACGGCGTGGAATGATGAAAACGAACGAAGGGGTGAACGATGATAAAAATAACCATAACAAGAGACAAAGAGAGAGAGAGAGAGAGAGGGAGAGAGAGAGAACCATGGCCCGTCACTTTGAAACATTCCACGTTGGATATTTAAAAAATTCAATTTTCTGTAATAAGGGTGAGTTATGTGGTGTATCAAGGAGCGTTCGTTACGGAAAATATATTAATTTTCCAAGCAAAAACTACCCCATATAACGTTCGTATTATAATAAAGATATGCATAAAAAAAGCCTCATACGCGTATTCATTAAAATTCGAACGTACGAGAACGAAGTATTTTAATTAAATAAAAAAAATCATCACGAGCTACGTTATTCGCGCTTTGACCATACACGAGTCTCGATTAATTGAAGAGGAAGTTTATGTACAAAGTATGGTGCATAAAAAAAGGAAAGGAAGAGTATCGTACAGGGCGATTCATAAAAAGAGGCAATCATTTTTTTAACTTCCTATACCATGTAGATTAACGAATATTTATGCGCAAAGCATCCGATGAAAAAATTAATTTACAAGTCTGTAATAATTAAATGCCTTTTTCCAGCTTTCATAAATATTATTTCCCATCGAATCTTTGATCCGTTTATTATGCGACCGTTTCACAGCGTTCCATTTCAAATGTTCTTGATTCGTACAGCTACTTTCACTCAACCTTCGCAAAACCTATCGCTATTTTGCTTCAGACATGTTCATTTAAACCCCTTTTCATCAAACAACCCCGACCTTAATGCTGATTGATCGCCACTTCTTGTTCACCACGTCACGCTTCCTCTGTCGGGTGCAAACTTCGAAAAGTTCAAGGTACATAGATCCCGTAGACCGTAAGGCAAGAGAGATAGTTGAACGCGGTATAACTCAGGAACAATTTCCACCAGGCGACAACCTAGCTGAACTCCACTTTCCGATTCGACCCTCGTACGGACCGTTCATTAGACCCTTCGTACACGTTTGGTAGGTCTCGAATTACGTACAACGTGGAAACTGTTTCTACGAGCTAGTTACAAGACTGACCGTAGAGAAAAAAAGAAGAAGAAAAAAAAGCCGCGCTCTTTAACCAGAGATCGGTTGCGTTGTTAGGATAATCACGTGGCACGAACCTAACGAGAACCATTTATCGATACTAAAATACCAATGTTTGTCGATGGTAATAAATATTTTAAGTGTTTAGCGGCAAAAATGATGCGTGAATCTGAAACGCGCGAGAAAATAACTCCCCCACTTTTTTCTATGAATATTCCGTTTGAATTAATGGAATCGCATCTATTTGAAATTCATAGACTTTGAATTGGATCAAAATTTTCCAACGGATAAAAGAAACGAGAAACCGCTCCGTTTTACACTCTTATTTTCCTTTTTATCAAAGTAATACAACTTTACTTCTTAACGTCTTTCATTTCGAGACATCTTTACGGCCTGTGGTCAACCAGTTGCGGTGCTTCAACCCTTATGAAGAAATCGTCGTTGCAGAAATTTTTATACCCACGATAACAACCTTCCTTCTATCACCGTCTCGAGTGTACCTTTGTGTCGTATATAAAGAATAAAAACTGTCTTCAAAATTGCATCTTCCTTGACTCGAATTTTCTCCACGATTCCTTCCACGGGATCGCGCGGAACCGGCGCGATTCACAGATCGAACATGCGTAGAATCGGAAAAATAACTACACTTTCGAGTAATTATTGTAGATTACACCGTCACTGACGGTAAACAACAAATATGCTCGCGTTGAAACGATTATTGGCAACGGGAAAATTTACACGGCCAAACCGTTAGTTTCAAGTGGGTGAACATTGCCAGTTAAAATGACGCCACTGTTCTCCGCTATACATCCAGATATAAACGAGCTATACGACCTGGAACTAACGCGACCGCAAATTTGTACAAGTTGGAATGGTACCGTAGACGAATTTATGTTTAGGAAGCCGGTATATAATTAATAATAAGCCTGGGATCGTTCGTTGAGCGTTTCCTGGCTCCTTCTATATGCAGATTCGCTCGAATAACGGGGCAACGAAATAAGAAAACATTTCCTTATTAGCGTTATCCTCGCGAACAATCGCGCGCACGAGAGTAATACTTGTTTGAGTGAACAGCTAACATATATGAATTAATTAGAGAGATGTTTTCGTTATTTAACTGAAACAACACAGTTCCCCTGTTACGTCTGACCTGACCGGGAACCGTTCATTAGCCGAGGCTACACGTGGTCGCGAACTTAGAGAAATTACAATGACCTCAATGGCTTGCCACAGGCCAAAATTTCGCGCATCAATTTCGAACGTTTCCGGACGTGTTTCGCCAACACTGGCGAAACATAGTTTCACCGCTGCGAATGAGACGAGGGCGCAATTCTGCAGAGACTGTAAAGAGCCAACAGTGTGGCACGATAGGGGGAATTATACTCCGGTTCGTGTCATAAAAGGGATTGCAAACAGTGTGGAGAGAGAGAGATTTCGGTAGATTCTAACGATAACACTTTGCTGCGGTATAACCTGGCGCTTCTTGTTGCAATAAAGTGGTAAAATAGTTTAATTAATATGTTTTGCAAGGAAAAAAAAAA
>SMSQ01026093.1:19397-31478 GCA_019453375.1 Ctenoplectra terminalis
CATTATAGAAACATTTAAATTTCCCGCCCGAATAGAGAACAGTATTACACTTGTGTAATTATTAATTTAAAAAAGAACTTTCAGCGTTAAAGAAATATATTGATTAATTTAATTAATAGTATTCTGTAATGTAACCGATGATCACATTATAGAAACATTTAAATTTCCCGCCCGAATAGAGAACAGTATTACACTTGTGTAATTATTAATTTAAAAAAGAACTTTCAGCGTTAAAGAAATATATTTATTAATTTAATTAATAGTATTCTGTAATGTAACTGATGATCACATTATAGAAACATTTAAATTTCCCGCCAGATAGTTGTCGAGTACCACCCAATTAAGATTCATTATTTTATTGGTTAGAAATTTATTATATTACGAGTTAGAAATTTATTCGTCGGCGATAGAAATGTTCGTAAGAAAATTCGGAATGGCACGGGAACAACGACGTTCGTAAATATTTCGAATGTTATCGACGAAACCAAATTGGCCGCCAGTCGTTCGCGCGCCCTTGCCGCGATAGCAGCGTTCCGTCACTGTTTCGGTGGAAACATCGACACACGTGGTTCTACGTGACAGTTCAATCCTAAAATAATTTATTGAAGTGCTCCAGTGTTTAGTGCGATAATAATTCATTTAATTAGACCGAGTGAATAAGTGGCTCATTATCTGTCTTCAACGGTAATGACGCGCGCTGCCAGTTTTACATATAATGCCGTACGTTATCGAAGAAAAGATGAAAAAAATTTCACCATTGTTCCACAGGTAAGTAATATACATTTGTAACCTTCTATTTAATCGGAATAATTGTTTGCATATCGGAAAAAAATTCCAGTTCATTACAGTTCACGATTATTAGTTTCTTACTTGTGTTAGCTTAGCAATCAACTTTTACTGGAGCATATAAAGTTAGTTTTATTACTAGATTGTTAAAATCACTAGATTTCAAAAATTATATTTTTCAGTTCGTAACTATTAGTTACAATTTTATTACTAATTATAATACAAGTTTACAGTACGGTATTAGTACAGCACTAAAATTGAATAGTTCGATAATAAATAAATGAAACGAAATTAAAAAGAAATATATTTTTAAGTCTCAAACGATGCCACAGAGTATATTTTTATTTATTAAAAATACATAGTATAATAACCAAGTATATTCGCATACTTAAGTCTAATGGTAATTACTACGTTGGTCGTTCACGTATCTAATCGTACACTTTCGAAAGCGAAAAATCGAATATGACGATATTTGAGACCAGAATCGCGCGCGAAACTGTGGAATGTTGAGCATATCCTAACCCAGTGGTTAACAAAGTGCGGCTCTGGCACAAATATCCACGAAAGGCGGAATAATATTAATAAAATAATATGGGCGGAATAATATTAACCCTTTGCACTCGAGAGGTGACTCTCGTTCACCACTTGGATCAATGCAGCGACTTGAATCGCGTACAATATAATTATTTTATTTTAACTTTTCGTGTATTTTTACATTATACAAGACTTAACCGTTTGAGTGCGGAAGAATTTTCTTATGTATATGCTAAAATTGCGGAATGAAATGCGTAGTATTTTTTGGGGAAAATTGCAATAGATATGAATACAACTGTTGTCAATTTATGTTTGCTAAACAAGCAGATTTGGCTCCCAATTTTTTTTTTTTAATTTTTGTAACGTTCATATTTGGCTCTTCGGCTGATAAGTTTGCCGACCACTGTCCTAACCTGTTGTCGGTAATAATTAAACGCGTGGCGCAAGCGGTTTTCTCAGGCGCCGTTAAATTACACGGTTTATCATGGAACCTGCTACCTTGACAGAACTTCAACGCGCGGCGTATTCCCGTTACC
This sequence comes from Ctenoplectra terminalis, assembly GCA_019453375.1. Taxonomy (NCBI): domain Eukaryota; kingdom Metazoa; phylum Arthropoda; class Insecta; order Hymenoptera; family Apidae; genus Ctenoplectra; species Ctenoplectra terminalis. Next base: position 21,254 of record SMSQ01026093.1, read on the forward strand.
GTAAACACAGATCGCGTATAATGCATTCAGCGTGTACACGTTTCCTTTTTCATCGGGGACACGGGACTTTTAATCGCCGGCGAAGAAATCCAGGTAGCCAGACCGGATCCTCCTCGGCTGCTCGTTGGATAAAAAAGAGGAGGAAAAAGAAACTGATTTACCGACGATCAGCAAACACCCGTTAGATTTTAATGTTCGCCAGTCGAGGACAGTCTGTACATTACGTATTTTTTCGTAGACCTTTCATTTTTATCTCTTCGGTCCAAATAACTGTATTTTAATCGCTCGGAATTCTAACATTAACCCTAGGGAAGAAATAAAAGTTAATAATGTAGGGAAAAATAGATATTTAAATGGAGGAAAATAGTTAGCTATATTTTTACTAGAAAATTATAGGAAATTTCCCGAAAAGCACCCTAGTTGATTTATAAAATTTCTATTGAATTGTGATCTGGTTATTTCGATCACTTTGGTAGTTCCTTTTTTTATTAAATATCTCAGCTTTCTACCAAGAATTGGGGAATTACTAGAAAATTATAGGAAATTCCCCAAAAGGCACCCTAGTTGATTTATAAAATTTCTATTGAATTGTGATCTGGTTATTTCGATCACTTTGGTAGTTCCAGTTTTTATTAAATATCTCAGCTTTCTACCAAGAATTGGGGAATTACTAGAAAATTATAGGAAATTCCCCAAAAGGCACCCTAGTTGATTTATAAAATTTCTATTGAACCGCGATTTGGTTATTTCGATCACTTTGATAGTTCCAGTATTAAATATCTCAGCTTTCTACCAAGAATTGAGAAATACGAAGCGCGTGACCATTTGGAGAACTAATTAGCAACCCAACGCGTTGATACACATTATTCTCTAGCCTAGTGATTTCCCAATAGCCCGGTGCATTACCATTGCGTCAAACGTATGGAACAAAGGATCGTATTTAAGAGCTTACCGTACCATGAAAAAAATTCCCCAACGGATAGAGGAATGTTACTAGAAACATCCATCGTTTGAATGCAAAGAGATCTCGAAACAAAGCACACGAAACGAGATTACGGTTCTAGTAGAGAGAAGATCTAGGAGCAGAAGTGGAGTGAGCAGCCGTTATTGGAGCATTAATAAAAAGGCAGCGGGTTTATTGTTCGCCGATAAAAGAGCGACGGTAGTTACGCGATTCAGCGTGGGCCCGCTCGGTCGATTCGAGTATCGATAACGCGAAATCTCGCCCACGTTTCCCTCGGTGCACTTTCCATCTGCGTCGTGAGAAACCGCTTTATTTATACCCAGATAGTTCTTTTTACATCGCGGCCCACGAAGAGCGGTGCTCGCGCGCGCGTCCACACTTATGATTGCATTCTAATAGACGAGCGTGGGTGTTTGACTGGCTTTGCCATTTGTAAATCTAGAGATCCTAGAGAGATCCTAGAGATTTTTTCAATTTCGAGCAAAATCGAACAGAGAATTATTACTAGTTCGAGTTTTAGACGAGGTTAGGTTCGTTTTAAGCTTCGAACTTAAATTTGTTGGCTAGGTTACTAGATTTATTAAATTAGGTATTTTTTTTTAACATGTTTTTTAGTATGAATTAACCAGAATTTTGTCTGCTTATGACAGAGAAATTAATTGACTGTAATTCATAAAATTAATTAACCGTAATTCACTTTAATATGAGATCTAGGAACTAACGGTTGGTGTAAATAACTAGATAGTTACTTTTGCTAGGAATAGCTAAATTAGTGACGTTATGGAGTATATAATAGTACAGTGATGAAAAAATAAAGTAAAATATTAGAAATACAGACATGCAATATTGCAGATGGTTAAGAAAATAATTATTGGAGGTTAGGCTCGGTTCTTGCAAGATGAATGTTAAGAATGCAATGTTAAATAACTATGATGGTATTGTGATGAGATTGATACGTGGTATTTGAAAGATCATAGGCGTATCGATGCCAATCACCTGTCTCTAAATTATTGTTTATTTTTTATTTTAAGGTTAGGAGATTTAACGGTCCCGTTATGAGTCCCAATTGAGATTAGATAAAGTGGACAAAAAGATGTGATTTTAGTGTTTGGAGTTAGATTCGTATTGTTGAATTTGAAAGAGTGATTTAAGAATACGAATGGTCGATTACGAAAGAGTTATTCGCATGGGCTTTAAGTATTCATGGTGTGTGCACGCACGTGGTTCTTCGGTATACCGGTCCGAGTGTCGTGAACTGCTACGCGGCCCGCAATCAGCATTAACACGCTCCCCATTACGTAGGATGATATTTATCCGAGGTGAAATACTCTTTGTCGAACAATGACTGCAGCCAATCGTTTAACATTAAATCGAAGGCGAAGCACATTAATCATTTCACTTGATCAAATATTTACACTTAACCTTACTATTGCGTTCAAGAAAAATTTTGGCCAATATTAGAAAAAAGAAAAAAAATAATGGAGAAGGAATTTGTAAATTTTTTGGAAATTAGTTTCTGGTTTTGAATATTTCAGAAATTAATTTGTAACTTTCAATTTTTTTGGAAATTAGTTTCTGGTTTTGAATATTTCAGAAATTAATTTGTGACTTTCAATTTTTTTGGAAATTAATTTCTGGTGTTGAATATTTTAGAAATTAATTTATAACTCAATGTTTTGGAAATTAATTTCTGGTGTTGAATATTTTAGAAATTAATTTGTGACTCAATGTTTTGGAAATTAATTTCTGATTCTGAATGCTTTAGAAATTAATTTGTGAGTTTTAATTCTTTGGAAATTAATTTCTGGCTATAAATATTTTAGAAATTAATTTCTGACTTTCAATTTTTTGAAACTTAATTCTTCACTACGAATTTTTTAAAAAGCTAATTTCTGATTCCGAATAATTCGGAAATTAATTTCTACTTTTTACTAGAAAATTAATCTATAGTTCCAACTTTCTCAAAAATCAATTTCCAAGCTCCACCGAAAATAACAGTGTCCAAAAAGCTGTTACAGCAGCTTATAGTGACATGCAAGCACTCTAGGCCATGAAAAAAAAAAAAAAAAAAAAATTAAAAAGCTCGGCTAAAAGCTTCTCTAATGAAGGTGCAGTTGGCTAGTGCCTAGACTAAGGTTACAAAGACCGATTTCCATAGCTTTTGCAACGAACCAACGATATATCTCAGTCGCCTGATGGCGAGCTGGTTGCCAGGCAGCGAGTTTCGTCCAGGTAAACCGCTCCTCTCGTTTCCTCCTTCGCCCGCTCCTGCCCCGTTGCCGATACAAACGCCATATTACCAGTCTATCGACGTTTGATATCGGTCGACTGGGCTCAGCGGTGCGCAAACTCCTATGATACGAGCAAAACTAGTTACAGACACCGAGAAACTTTGTTGGAAGAATGTCCAGGTGTTACCTGTTTCATCACCAACAATTTTTTCTATTCTTCAACCTATTTTAGGGATATTGCACTTTGGACTGGATAACTTGTAAAAATTTATGTCACTATGGGTCGTTTCAAAATATTTCCCTTGATGATGATAATATTTGATACGGATAGGTTGGTATGGGGAGTATCTAGGGAATAATTTGATCCTCGCTTGACCCTAACCTCTTCGCCTAGTAACATTCCGCCTGCGTCTTTAAATATTTCCCTAGATGATGATTATTTGATACAGATAGGTTGGTATGGGGAGTATCCAGGGAATAATTTGATCCTCGCTTGACCCTAACCTCTTCGCCTAGTAACATTCCGCCTGCGTCTTTAAATATTCCTCTAGATCTTGTGTAATCGCAGGGAAAAAATTTTTTTTTACTTAACGTGCTTTACGAAATATTTGCAATAATAGATTAAAGTACGCGTGCGCATAACTCACGAGGAAGAAATTTTCTTTCTTACTGTAACGTTTCGTAATCACTTAATGTACGAGTTGGAAGATTCTAGCTGTTTACGTAATTGAAAATGATTTCCCTTTCTCGGTTTATAAAAAAAAGAAGAGGAAGAAGAAATTCGAGAATGAATTTTTCCTGGTGCATGAGTTATTAGGTAACTGGTGACTAGCATAGGGGGAAAATACAGTGTATTAAATTACTATATACATAGTTATTTTATTTATAATAATGACACGTTTTATGCCAGGTAATTGTTATTGAGAAAAATAAAATAAAATGTTTCCTGCGGTAATTTGGAAAATATTCAAGGTGGTAATTTTTATCGGTCTACCCTGTATATGGGAATATATTCCCACAAACTGGTCAGTGAATTTTGTGTTACAAAATAAGCGTCGATTCCGGTTCGACCAGCGCCGCTATTACGAGATTAATAAGCGTGCTCGTAAATTATCCCCAGACACGATACGAGTTGCGCACCACTGATTTAATGGATGACTCCGGCCGGTGTGGTAATCACTATGAAAAATCTTTCCTTCGAACGGGCCTCGGATCCTCGCCGTAATTTTGTCGTCAGCAACACGCCGTCTCCTCTGCCCTTTAATTAACGCTCGATCTCGAAAAATCGACGCGAAAAACGTGGCTCCCGTGAAAAACTACGGTGCCGCGGGTTCGACGACCTTTATACGGCTGAATGGCAAAGAATACTTACGGAGAATTTCTGACTAGTAGCAAAAAGGATTCAAGGGAAGTTCTGGGAATTATTAAAAATTTTAATGAAGAAAAATACTTAGGGAGAATTTATAATTAGTGACAAAAAGGATTCTAGTGAGGTCCTGGGAATTGTTAAAAATCTTAATGAAGAAAAATACTTAGGGAGAATTTCTGATTAGTGAGAAAAAGGATTCAAGGGAAGTCCTGGGAATCATTAAAAATTTTAATGAAGAAAAATACCTAGGGAGAATTTGTGATTAGTAATAAAAGGAGTTTAGGGAGATTTTAGGATCGATTATGGAATATTTGAATAGCAAAGAATACTTAGAGAGAATTTTTGACTAGTGACAAAAAGGATTCTAGGGAAGTCCTGGGAATCATTAAAAATCTTAATGAAGAAAAATATTTAGGGAGAATTTCTGATTAGTGACGGAAAGAATTCCAGGGAGATCCTGAGAATTATTAAAAATCTAGATGAAGAAAAATACTTAAGGAGAATTTATAATTAGTGACGAAAAGAATTCTAGGGAGATTCTGAGAATTATTAAAAATCTAGATGAAGAAAAATACTTAGGAAGAATTTCTGATTAGTGACGAAAAGGATTCTAGTGAGGTCCTGGGAATTATTAAAAATCTGAATGAAGAAAAATACCTAAGGAGAATTTCTGACTAGTAACAAAAAGGATTCTTGCGAAGTCCTGAGAATTATTAAAAATCTAAACGAAGAAAAATACTTAGGGAGAATTTCTGATTAGTGACGAAAAGGATTCTAGTGAGGTCCTGGGAATTATTAAAAATCTTAATGAAGAAAAATACCTAAAGATAATTTATGACTAGTAATAAAAAGGAATGTAGTGAAGTCTGGGTAATTAATGAAGATGAAGGGAACACAGAGTCTAGGAAATAATTGGGTAACATATGTAATTGCTTGTAACAGAATTATTATAAAATAATTCTGATAAAAATCAGACATGATCCGATAATGGTATTTGCTGTTCTTTAATGAAATTCAGAACGGAACAGAAAATTACCTAAAGGAGGTTCCAGACGGAATTATAAAACTTACAAATGGCGGTAATTAAAGTGCATGGTTAGGAAGTCAGACACGATTACATGAACTGGATAATAATTGCTCAGCACTGATACGTCTGATGAAGATAGTGCGTGTTCACGGGTAGTAGTTAAAGCATCCACTTTTGGGATTCCATTTTTTCTTCCATATTTTTTGAATAATAAGTTCGGCTCATCATGCGCTGTATGATTTCCAGGCCAGCCGCTATTCGGCACATTTTTGTTCTTTTTTAGTCACGGTTGCTGAGGTTTTTGTATCCCATTAATATCTTCCGCCCCTTAAGAATATATTAGACGTTACACTGGTCCCATTTTTGCTATTAAGTTATGCGTAATCTTTTTTCAATTATATTACTGAATCTCATTTCAAAGACATAACCTCCTTAAAACTTTTCTTATCAGAAAAAGTCCCTAAAAAATCCCCAGATCAGGCAGATTCGTTAATAACAATTAATTAAATACACTATTTACAATAATATTCATATCCGCACCGAATACAAATTGCAACAAAAATATTTTATTCGTGAATTCAAATTTATTAAGAACAATTATTCAAATATACCATTTTCAATAATATTCATATCAAATACAAACTACAACAAAAATATTTTATTTATGAACTCAATGAATTCAAATTTATTAAGAACAATTATTCAAATATACCATTTTCAATAATATTCATATCAAATACAAACTACAACAAAAATATTTTATTTATGAACTCGATGAATTCAAATTTATTAAGAACAATTATTTAAACATACCGTACACGATAATAGATATATTTAACACATGTTAAGTACCGGTTAATTCAACAATAATGGTAATGGGCCCAAGAAACATGGAACCGACGACAATGGAAGGAAACAAAAATGGTTTCCAAAGGGAAAGGATAGAAGTTCTCGATTCCGAAGCAAGAGGGCCGCGAGGAGAATCGGAGGTTGGCTATTAGCGTACGAAATAACGCCGCAATGTACCGTAAGCCGACGAAGAGCCTTCACGCATGGTGAATCGAAGCGAACAGGCACGATCGATTCGTGGTTCGTTGCAGCGCCTGGTCGAAAGTTCGAGCGGGGCCCCTGCATTAATATTTCCGTTATTGCGCGCACGAGCACCGAGGTTATGCCTTTCACACAGCGAAATAATAATACGGAAAGTGATCGTTCCTCTCCAAGTCGCCTGGATCGATCACGATGCCAATTTTAACGAGCCTTTATCTGATTAACGCCTTATTCATCGTGCAAACCTTATTTAACAACGTTTTCAATGGCGCGTTATAGCTTCACCAGACCCCAGGTTGATTAGAATTTTTTGGGCCCTATGTGGAGTATTGAATCTAGAAATTTGTCTACTTTCGTTGAAGGGAAAATTTAGGGACCCTAGATATGGCGACGAACTTAAATTTTAGTAACGAATTATGGTTTCATGAGACCTCAGGAAAAATTTGATTTTGGGGTCTTATGTACAGTGGTTATGTACAGTGTTTTAGAAATTTTTATATTTTTTTGGAGATTCTAGAGTCTCTAGATATGACGATAAACTTAAATTTTGGTAACGTCACTTTAATGACGCATTATAGCTTCATAAGGGCTCAGAAAAAATTTAATTTTGGGGTCCTACGTAGAGTTGTGTGTCCAAAATTTTTTACATTTTCTTGGAGAATCTAGGGTCTCTAGATATGATGACAAACTTAAATTTTTGTAATATATTTTTAGTGGCGTATTATAGTTTTATAAGGACTAAAGAAAAATTGAATTTTGGGGTCCTATGTAGAGTTGTGTTTCCAGATATTTTTATATCTTTTTAGGGGAATCTAGAGTCTCGAGATATAGCGACGAACTTAAATTTTGGTAACGCCACTTTAGTGATGTATTATAGATTCATAAGGCCTCAGAAAAAATTGAAATTTGGGGTCCTATGTAGGGTTGTGTATGAAGAAATTTTTCTATTTTCTTGGAGAATCTACGATCCTCGGATATAGCAACAAATTTAAACTCTATTATTTTTATCATAGTACTGAGTTTGTAAATTGGTTAGGGGCCCACTGTCGGTGGGCATTGCAATGAAAGTGTTAAACGTACACTATTAATTAATGTTGAGTGAAAAATTTGAAAATTGTTGCGAAGATGAATGGAAGACAGAGTAATTTACTGAAAAGGAAATATTGCTAGCACAACTTAAAAAAAAATTTTTAAGAATTTTAAAATTCACATTTCTGAAAATACTAAATAAAGGCCTTACTGATCATCATATTATTATTAAGCCTAACTATTATTTATTACAAAAATAAAATATATAGTTGCATATGTGCAATGTTGGAAAATTTGGGTCCACTTTAAAAAGAGTCCAGCTAAAATTACAGTAGTGAATTCTTTCTGTCGTAAAATTATCATTATTACATATACATGTTCGAAACAGGTTCGAAGATCCTAATCGAGTTAAATTATGGATGCAGACCAACTATGGTGCTCCACAAAAGTGATCAATAATTAATAATTGGTTTGAATGGTATCGATGTCAGTATAGTAATAGAGCAATTAACCATGGTGTAATTACCATCTGAACTTGGAACTGAGCTATATGGGTTTCATAACATTATTAGATCCACTCAATCTGGACTTTCCTTTAAAGGAACTGGTTGATCAAGTCTTGAAATGGCATAAATTACAATTAGCCTCTGTTCTCAGAATCCTGACTCTCAGGTGCTATCAACTTGCCAATCTTCCAGCCATACTCACACATTTCAATTAATCGATATCAAAAGTATCGGTGATTGAGAAATATATTTTTGTTAAATGATTCTTGGAAAATTGTTAAAATTGTTTCACAATGTATTTATAAAATTTTTTTGTAAGAAATTATTAGATATTTTGGTAGTTTTAGTGTTAAATGATTTAAATTAATGCAGAATTATAGCAGTCGAGCCTTATGTTAGCGACGAAAGTACATATTTCTGCGTTTCTTGTTAAAATATCGGAAAAACTCTTTTTGGATATTTTTTAGATCAGTGTAGGATTGTAAAAATTTAATTTTCTAACGTAATAAAAGACGAGAGCAGAAATATAAATTATTAGTATAAAAAGGGGCACAAAATTTTGCGTTATTAATATAGAAAAGAAAAATAACACTTTCGGTAACTAAAATAAAAAGGAAAGGAATGCAAAAATTTCGATTATTAACGTAAAAAATAAAAATATACATAACTAAAATAAATAAATAGCGCAAAATTTTCCACTATTAACGTAAAAAAATACACAAAAATTTCGGTAATTAAAACAAACAAAATACCAACGCAAAAATTTCGATTATTAATGTAAAAAAAAAAAAAAAATAATATGGTTAACTAAAATAAAAAAATAGCTAAAAAATTTCCACTATTAACATAAAAGAATACACAAAAATTTCGGTAATTAAAACAAACAAAATACCAACGCAAAAGTATCGATTATTAATGTAAAAAAAAAAAAAAATAATATGGTTAACTAAAATAAAAAAATAGCTAAAAAATTTCCACTATTAACATAAAAGAATACACAAAAATTTCGGTAATTAATACAAACAAAATACCAACGCAAAAGTATCGATTATTAATGTAAAAAAAAAAAAAAATAATATGGTTAACTAAAATAAAAAAATAGCTAAAAAATTTCCACTATTAACATAAAAGAATACACAAAAATTTCGGTAATTAATACAAACAAAATACCAACGCAAAAGTATCGATTATTAATGTAAAAAAAAAAAAAAATAATATGGTTAACTAAAATAAAAAAATAACTAAAAAATTTCCACTATTAACATAAAAAAATACACAAAAATTTCGTTAACTAAAACAAACAAAAATACCAACGCAGAAATTTCGATTATTAATATAAAAGAAGAAAAGTAAAAATTTAAGTTTGCTAACATAAAGGGTCAACACAAAGCTGAACTTATGGTCAAACCTTGAGCATCCAGGTCCATAAATCACGGTAGATCCTTAATCCAAAACGGTCACGTGTACACCACTGCACCTTGGTTTATTCATTTTCACACGAACGTACCATGGACAACAATAAAAAACTGTCAGATGGAGGATGAATTTGATGAAGAAGCGATCGTTGTAACGAGTCACAGAACAACCGATCGAGTCGGTGGCCGCGGAGCAACTAAACGTTGATCCAGGACTTTCACTTTGAGATCCAGGCGGACCTCTGTCCCTTCTCGAACCGATTATCCGCAGCACGCCCACGCTCTCCAGCTCTGAATCACGATCGAATTGTTTTCTGTGCGAATAATACCTCGACTATGGATTTTTATGCGTCCACGTATAAATTTATAGAACATTTGAAGGAAAAATATAGTAGTGGTTATAATATTTGGCGAATGAAGAAATTATGTCTGTCTTCAATTTTTTTTTTTTATTATTCAATTAAAAATTGTGGTTCACGTATAAATTTATGGAGCATTTGAAGACGCAAAAATACGCAAAAATACACAAAATGCACGGAACGAGGAAAAATATAATAATGGTTATAATATTTGGTGAATGAAGAAATTGTCTTTTTTTTTTTATTATTATTCATTAAAGACTGTGGTCTACGTA
>SMSQ01026093.1:38144-80322 GCA_019453375.1 Ctenoplectra terminalis
AGTCTCTAGATATGACGATAAACTTAAATTTTGGTAACGTCACTTTAATGACGCATTATAGCTTCATAAGGGCTCAGAAAAAATTTAATTTTGGGGTCCTACGTAGAGTTGTGTGTCCAAAATTTTTTACATTTTCTTGGAGAATCTAGGGTCTCTAGATATGATGACAAACTTAAATTTTTGTAATATATTTTTAGTGGCGTATTATAGTTTTATAAGGACTAAAGAAAAATTGAATTTTGGGGTCCTATGTAGAGTTGTGTTTCCAGATATTTTTATATCTTTTTAGGGGAATCTAGAGTCTCGAGATATAGCGACGAACTTAAATTTTGGTAACGCCACTTTAGTGATGTATTATAGATTCATAAGGCCTCAGAAAAAATTGAAATTTGGGGTCCTATGTAGGGTTGTGTATGAAGAAATTTTTCTATTTTCTTGGAGAATCTACGATCCTCGGATATAGCAACAAATTTAAACTCTATTATTTTTATCATAGTAGTGAGTTTGTTAATTGGTTAGGGGCCCACTGTCGGTGGGCATTGCAATGAAAGTGTTAAACGTACACTATTAATTAATGTTGAGTGAAAAATTTGAAAATTGTTGCGAAGATGAATGGAAGACAGAGTAATTTACTAAAAAGGAAATATTGCTAGCACAACTTAAAAAAAAATGTTTAAGAATTTTAAAATTCACATTTCTGAAAATACTAAATAAAGGCCTTACTAATCATCATATTATTATTAAGCCTAACTATTTTTTATTACAAAAATAAAATATATAGTTGCATATGTGCAATGTTGGAAAATTTGGGTCCACTTTAAAAAGAGTCCAGCTAAAATTACAGTAGTGAATTCTTTCTGTCGTAAAATTATCATTATTACATATACATGTTCGAAACAGGTTCGAAGATCCTAATCGAGTTAAATTATGGATGCAGACCAACTATGGTGCTCCACAAAAGTGATCAATAATTAATAATTGGTTTGAATGGTATCGATGTCAGTATAGTAATAGAGCAATTAACCATGGTGTAATTACCATCTGAACTTGGAACTGAGCTATATGGGTTTCATAACATTATTAGATCCACTCAATCTGGACTTTCCTTTAAAGGAACTGGTTGATCAAGTCTTGAAATGGCATAAATTACAATTAGCCTCTGTTCTCAGAATCCTGACTCTCAGGTGCTATCAACTTGCCAATCTTCCAGCCATACTCACACATTTCAATTAATCGATATCAAAAGTATCGGTGATTGAGAAATATATTTTTGTTAAATGATTCTTGGAAAATTGTTAAAATTGTTTCACAATGTATTTATAAAATTTTTTTGTAAGAAATTATTAGATATTTTGGTAGTTTTAGTGTTAAATGATTTAAATTAATGCAGAATTATAGCAGTTGAGCCTTATGTTAGCGACGAAAGTACATATTTCTGCGTTTCTTGTTAAAATATCGGAAAAACTCTTTTTGGATATTTTTTAGATCAGTGTAGGATTGTAAAAATTTAATTTTCTAACGTAATAAAAGACGAGAGCAGAAATATAAATTATTAGTATAAAAAGGGGCACAAAATTTTGCGTTATTAATATAGAAAAGAAAAATAACACTTTCGGTAACTAAAATAAAAAGGAAAGGAATGCAAAAATTTCGATTATTAACGTAAAAAATAAAAATATACATAACTAAAATCAAAAAATAACTAAAAAATTTCCACTATTAACATAAAAAAATACACAAAAATTTCGTTAACTAAAACAAACAAAAATACCAACGCAGAAATTTCGATTATTAATATAAAAGAAGAAAAGTAAAAATTTAAGTTTGCTAACATAAAGGGTCAACACAAAGCTGAACTTATGGTCAAACCTTGAGCATCCAGGTCCATAAATCACGGTAGATCCTTAATCCAAAACGGTCACGTGTACACCACTGCACCTTGGTTTATTCATTTTCACACGAACGTACCATGGACAACAATAAAAAACTGTCAGATGGAGGATGAATTTGATGAAGAAGCGATCGTTGTAACGAGTCACAGAACAACCGATCGAGTCGGTGGCCGCGGAGCAACTAAACGTTGATCCAGGACTTTCACTTTGAGATCCAGGCGGACCTCTGTCCCTTCTCGAACCGATTATCCGCAGCACGCCCACGCTCTCCAGCTCTGAATCACGATCGAATTGTTTTCTGTGCGAATAATACCTCGACTATGCATTTTTATGCGTCCACGTATAAATTTATAGAACATTTGAAGGAAAAATATAGTAGTGGTTATAATATTTGGCGAATGAAGAAATTATGTCTGTCTTCAATTTTTTTTTTTTATTATATTCGTTAAAAACTGTGGTCTACGTATAAATTTATGGAACATTTGAAGACGCAAAAATACGAGGAAAAATATAGTAGTGGTTATAATATTCGGTGACTGAAGAAACTGTCTTTTTTTTTTTATTATTATTCATTAAAGACTGTGGTCTACGTATAAATTTATGGAACATTTGAAGCCGCAAAAATACAAGGAAAAATATAGTAGTGGTTATAATACTTGGGGGATGAAAAAATTATGTCTGTCTTCTATTTTTTGTTTTAATTATATTCATTAAAAATTGTGGTCTGTTAATTCCAGGATGCACAGAGTGGATCTCTGTTGATGAAAACAGGGATTGTTCATAGATTTATTAACGTAGTTTTCCTAGATCTGAGATAAATTAAAGTCCAAGAAATTTGTTTTTTTTTTATTTAAGTATTTTTCCATTCAGATTATTTTGTTCGATGGGATTTTTTATTTTTCGGAGAGTTACCATTGAGGAAGGTTTTTGTTTCAATTTATAGAATGTGAAAAATTGAACGAAATACAGATTTTTATGGAATTTATGAAATTTTGTTTAATGAAAAATAATTGAGAATTTTTAGTTAAAATTTATGAGTTTCACAGAATGAAAGCATAACTTCAAATTAATTACTAATTTTTCCTCCTCTCCTATGAATAATAANATTAAACAGTTTGAACACTCTACCATTAAAAATTCAAAACCAAAATTGGAAAGTCCCAGGATTAACCACCTACGATCCACCATAAAACCTTTCACCGATCCAAGAAAATGATTCCAAGGTCTTGGGTACCGAAACAAGTAAATTATCCTAATATTGGAGTCGTTCAATAAAGTTACTCGAATCGTTTCTAATATTGATGTTACGGACAAATACCACTTATTTTCCAACACGGTTGAATGAAAATTAATACTCGGCGGTGAAGGCGGCAACAGAAACGTAATCGTGACAGGTTATATCGAGTCCCAGCTGTTCACCTCTGTCAGCATAATCTATTCCCTGACTTTCCTCGTTCTACAGTTACTCCGGGGTGAAAGGTGAACCCTCTCCCTTCCCCTCGAGACCGTAACCAACAGGAGGATCCGCGACTATACTTGTCAGAGACGATTACAACATCGTTGGCTCTCCCTAGCTCTACCGAGCTCATCGAGAATTAATCCTTGAAGAAGGTGACTCACTATACCACTCGAGGGTTGGTCCCTTCTGTTTGATCAAATCCTGAGAATTATGTTACAGAATCGTCTGCGATTACTGGATAAAAAAATACTACTAATTGTATTTTCTTAAAAATATTAAGTTCCATAATAAAAAAATTCAGAATGAAATAGGAAAATATACTGCAAGAATGGACACAAAAAATCATTTGGAAAACTGAAGAAAATATATTGAAGATTAACCTTTGTAAATAAATTGCTCTATCTCACTCCTTTCTATGAGAAAAAAATATTTAACACCGGTCACAAATTCATGTGATTACCTATGAGTTTNTTTTTTAGTTAAAATAAATTAATTTCACGGGACGAAAGCATAACCTTAAATTAATTACTAATTTTTCCTCCTCCCGTATGAAAAAAAAAATTAATTTTATTATAAATAGAAGCGAAGATAATTAAAATAAAAACAAGTAGATTTCCAGGAAAAAATTTACCGTGCCATAAAAAAGGAACACGACGAATTTGTACAGCGAATAAAAAATCAAAATGGATGGCACTGGGAGTCTTTACTCGACTTTGTTTGAAAGTAGCATAAAAGGAATTCGATGAGCAAGACGAGTAAACGGAAGAGTGAATGAACTCGCGTGTCAGCAACACCAGAAACCGCTCAAAGTTTGCTATCATAGTTCGTTGAACGAGGAACGGCTGAGGAAGACGAAAAGGAGTCAGCGCTTACGTAAACGCGCTTTCGTTTGTTTTTCAAATATGCACCAGCTCGATCCTGATTCAGCACGGAAGAGCATGTGGCTTCTACCAGTCCACTGCGATCCGGCTGGCCGATAATCAACCAGTAGAAACTCGACTTTTCATTCGAAGAAAGGAAAATAACTAATATTACCTAAATTCGAAAGCTTGGCCAATTATTTTTGTCGCGAGACAAACTGTTTGAAAAGCAGTCGAATTGGGTAATTAAAAAATTTTAATCGAAGATTGGATGATTTAAAAATTTAGAGGTTTGGATAGTCGAATATTTTATTGGATCGATAATTTGAAAATTTTGAAGTTAGAAGATCTGGAAATTTGTAAATGTGAGGATTCGAAGATTAAAATATTCAAAGATTCAAAGATTTGGAAATTAAAAAAATTTTAAGATATGAAGATTTGAAGATCTGAAGATTAAAAAATTTTAAGATACGAAAATTTTAAGATTGGAAGATTAAACAATTTTAAGATTCAAAGATTTGGAAATAAAATTTTGAGATATGAAGATTTGAAGATTCTAAGATTTGGAAATAAAGAAATTTTAAGATATGAAGATTCAAAGATTTGAAGATTGAACAATTTTAAGATACGAAAATTTTAAGATTCGAAGATTAAAAAATTTTAAGATTCAAAGATTTGGAAATAAAATTTTGAGATATGAAGATTTGAAGATTCTAAGATTTGGAAATAAAGAAATTTTAAGATATGAAGATTCAAAGATTTGAAGATTGAACAATTTTAAGATACGAAAATTTTAAGATTCGAAGACTTAAAAATGTTAAGATTCAAGGATTTAGAAATAAGAAAATTTTGAGATATAAAGATTTGAAGATTTGAAGGTTCTAAGATTTGGAAATGAAACAATTTTAAGATACGAAGATTCAAAGATTTGAAGATTAAATAATTTTGAGATACAAAGATTTAAAGATTCAAAGATTAAAAAATTAAACAGTTTGAACACTCTACCATTAAAAATTCAAAACCAAAATTGGAAAGTCCCAGGATTAACCACCTACGATCCACCATAAAACCTTTCACCGATCCAAGAAAATGATTCCAAGGTCTTGGGTACCGAAACAAGTAAATTATCCTAATATTGGAGTCGTTCAATAAAGTTACTCGAATCGTTTCTAATATTGATGTTACGGACAAATACCACTTATTTTCCAACACGGTTGAATGAAAATTAATACTCGGCGGTGAAGGCGGCAACAGAAACGTAATCGTGACAGGTTATATCGAGTCCCAGCTGTTCACCTCTGTCAGCATAATCTATTCCCTGACTTTCCTCGTTCTACAGTTACTCCGGGGTGAAAGGTGAACCCTCTCCCTTCCCCTCGAGACCGTAACCAACAGGAGGATCCGCGACTATACTTGTCAGAGACGATTACAACATCGTTGGCTCTCCCTGGCTCTACCGAGCTCATCGAGAATTAATCCTTGAAGAAGGTGACTCACTATACCACTCGAGGGTTGGTCCCTTCTGTTTGATCAAATCCTGAGAATTATGTTACAGAATCGTCTGCGATTACTGGATAAAAAAATACTACTAATTGTATTTTCTTAAAAATATTAAGTTCCATAATAAAAAAATTCAGAATGAAATAGGAAAATATATTGCAAGAATGGATACAAAAAATCATTTGGAAAACTGAAGAAAATATATTGAAGATTAACCTTTGTAAATAAATTGCTCTATCTCACTCCTTTCTATGAGAGAAAAATATTTAACACCGGTCACAAATTCATGTGATTACCTATGAGTTTAAAACTTAAGTCTAATTGGATTACTTTGTGGAATAAAGTTGGATCTTACAGCGGTATAATAATTATTATAATGGAAGACTTGGCAGGACAGTGGTGCCATCTACAGAACTGTGTACTGGGTGTCTCAGCTAATAAGAGCCACCTGAATATCATAACACAAAAAAATATATGCTTTCCTAGCAAAGAATGCTAATAATTTTGCAGGAAAATTGGAAAGAAATATTTCATGTAATCAAAAGGAAATAATTATTTACCTGTTTTAACTGAAACACCCAGTATGTTATTAAAAATTTTACTGATAAACCTGCTGCGTTTAAATAATTGACTAATTATTGATCACAGGTTAATAATTGGAAGTGATAATGATCCAATTATAGCAATTAATCATGAACCAGCTCCAAGGATACCACAGCGAGACCAACGATTGTCCTTATCCCAAAAAGAGCAAGATTCGTGATCAAACGGAATAAGGCCAAGGAAAATGAGATCCAAGCAGCGTGTTGAAATCATGCGAGAAGCTCGACGGACAAAGGGAACCATCTTACTGGAAATCGTATCTAATCTTAATCATTATTCCACTCGCGTATCCCTGTTTATAATATTCCTGTGCCCTCGACGTGAGCCACCACAACGAAAGTGACATCATATGCTGTTCACGAACCAGTTCTCATTGACTTTAATACCGGTTCCCTATGGCTCAGGCCCCAAGACAGTACCAACACGTTTGTCAGGTGGGGTCATAACCTCAAGATGGGTCCAGAGCCACGTGTGCTGGCCCTTTCAGCTCTGACGTGCACAAACAAATTTTTTTCCAGTGCTCTTTGTATGAAAGAATATCATCAAGTCTCTCTGTAAACCTGTGGAAACTTTTCTCCTCGCAAAATTAATTATCTTGTCTGAGACTGCTGTGAAAGCGGGTAAATAATTCTTGAAAGATTAATTGCAACAAATAAGAAGCTTTTAATGGTACACAGTTTTAAGTCTGAGGTCAATTTAAGAGTAGCTTTATTTATTTTCAGTATTGAAATGATATTAAAAGAAACATAAATTGTATTTTATGTAGAATTTTTTAATTCAGAAGTTGAAACTCAGGGTTACGTAGAAACTTTATTACTTTAAGCATACCTCTTTAATTAAAAATTGAGATAAGTAGTTAATGTTCAAGTACGGTGTTAAGTTCAATGGCAAAGAGGCCCAATCTTGTGCTAAGGTTATTATTTACAAAATAATGAACCTTTTATGAACTAATAAAAAGAGACTTAAACATTGATTGTACATTGTGATACAATTTTAATGAATATAAAATTGAAATGTGTATTTCATTGAAAAGTTGGCTCGTTTATGGGGTCATAAAGAGAGTAACTTGGTCGAACACGTGAGAGACAATGGAACCTTCGTTTTGCTTGGAAGTTGCGAGGCGGCTTATGTGCACGCTACACCGAGCAGAAACTTCAGTCTCCATTACATAAGAGAATAGCCGGCCCTCTTCTTCTACTTTTTCCCTCCTATATGTCCCCCCTAGTGTGTTGAATCACCGTGGGCGTCTAGACGAATTTAATTAAACCCAGATCTACCTACCTCATCAAGATTTTTGGCACAGAGTCATTGACTTAATTTGAACAAATTAGTGAAAGGTTAAGTGCAAGTACTTTAACATGGTTCACTTGCTGAGATTCAGAAGATAAGTTTCAAAGAATCTAAGAAATTGTTACCGATGGGGAATTGAAGTTGTCAAGTTAAATGTTACACTGTGATATAATATTTACTTCTTGTTGGACTTAACGATGGTCCATTCTGGGGAAATTTAAGTTAAGGTTATATTAAATCTTTCTCTGCGAGCTATCAATATTCCAATATTGATTCTTTATTAAAGTTTAAATCATTAGTGGACTTAAGAAAAATTCTAATATAAAATTATGTTGGATCGGTCCCAATTAATACGACTTAAAGGCATTCATATTCCAATATTGATTCTTTTTTGTAAGTTTGAAGCATAAGTGGACTTGAGAATTCTGCTGATAAAAAATAGAACTGGATAAGTAAGTCCCAATTTATACATACAACTTAAAGCAATTAATATTCCAATATTAATTCTTTGTTGAAGTTTAAAGCACGAATTGACTTAAGAAAAATTTTACTAATATAAAATTAAGCTGGTTAGGTCCCAGTTAATACAACTTAAAGGCATTAATATGCCAATATTGATTCTTTTCTGTAAGTTTGAAGTATAAATGGACCTAAGAAGAACTTTACTAATAAAAAATAAAACTGGATGAGTAAGTCTACGCTTACATAACATAAACTTTGAAACAGAGGATCCCATAAGGTTCTCCATATATTCCAATCTCTATTGGGAAACATTTTGCAAGTCTGACAAGCCAAACTTCAGCTTTCCAAAGCAACATTTACGCATCGACAGCCACCAAAACCCGGAAGGCTCTGGAAACCAGTTAGTCACAACGTTGCTACAGAGTTCATCGATTATCTTCTTATCCAATATGTCTCAGACTGTCTGCCTTGTCTGATTTTCATCACGTGATCGATCTAGCTTTTCATTTTTCTTTTCCTTTTTTTTTTTTTTTTTAATTATTGGAAACATTTTCCTTTTGGATATTAGATAATAATGGAGAGTGGAGCTATCGAGGCAACGCGAGTATTACAAAGTTTCATCGAGAAAGCTGCCACCCACGAATGAAAACGCAGCGTGTAATAAAGACTAACGGTGTCTGGAAATAATAGTGTGCGATATATCAACAGAAGGAGTTCTTCTTTACACTTCATTCTTTTTTTTTTTAGCATTTTTGTTTCTAATAATTTTTTATATTTTTTAATGGAAACATTTTTTTATTGTAATGTGATTATTAATCGTATGTTTATTTTTTTATTTTTCTTAGCACTTTTGTTTGCAATAATTTTCAATAATTTTTAGTGATATAAAAATGGAGAAATATTTTTTTTATTATGTGATTATTAGTTGTATGTTTAATTCTTTTTTTTTTCTTAGCACTTTTGTTTGCAATAATTTTTAGTGATATAAAAATGGAGAAATATTTGTTTTATTATGTGATTATTAGTTGTATGTTTAATTCTTTTTTTTTTCTTAGCACTTTTGTTTGCAATAATTTTCAATATTTTTTAGTGATATAAAAAGGGAAAAATATTTTTTTTATTATGTGATTATTAGTTGTATGCTTAATTTTTTTTTTCTTTACAATTTCTATTCCTAATAATTTGTTGTAATAATTTTTAGTCATATGAAAATAGGAAAGTGTTGTTTTTTAAATTGTAATTACATTGTTATATGTTTAATTTTTTTTCTTTTTTCTTACAATTTCTGTTTCTAATTCTACGGTCACCATAAGTATTATTATAATGGTTTATTGTAACTTTTAATAGTCAGTTAATTAAGATTCATTTAAAATGAGCAATCCAATAGTGGAAAGCAAAGATGTCACTACTTCCGGAAGCACGTTTCGCGACGACTTCCTTCTCATCGCGATATTGCCCAAGAAACGTCGGAAACAAGGTTGAAAAACTGTGTTCGTGCCATCCAGGCATCGGCCAATGAAATTTTTTCTGATGCAAGAACATTACGACACGATCAGGCTGAAGATAATCATAAAATACGTGTGAGAGAGATTCTACATTATTATTTTTCCTTCATATTTTGTTTAAACTTTCCACTACAAATTAATTGCTTAAAAACTACCTGATAAACAACTGTAATGTTGCAACATAGATGCATATCAAAACAAGCATTAAAAAAGAAAAAAAAAAGAAGATATTGAATTACTTTAACTGTTATTCCAGTCAGATATTTTTTATTTTATTTTCGTTAAATACTTTTCAATAAAAACTCTAAAGCAACAACAGATCCTTTTTTGCAAAGTTATTAGTTTAAACAAATTTTTAAAAACTATAATAATTATCAGAAAAATTTTTCTGCTATTTTACCAATATCTGAGCACTTTTTTTTTTTTTTTTTTTATTTTATTTATATACTTCACTTGACAAAGGTTTATAAATAATTACATTAACAGCAAAAGTAACGCATTATTCATGAAACAAGATCCATAATAAGCACCGGAGAGAAACTCTTCATTCGCGATGCACGTTCTTTTCAAAAGCCGACGATTTAATGCTGGCGTCCTCGATTTGACGAGAAAGAACAATGCTGCGAAGAAAAATGCGCGTTTGCAATATACTCCCCCCCTCCCCCCTCTTCCACTCCACTAAGATGCACCGCTGATGAGGCAAATCAGCGATCTACGCTCGGAACAAGCCATTTGTTAATTAATTAAACACACCAACGTCATTGGACTATTGAACAATAAGAAATCGAGAGAAAATATTCAAGCAACGATCAAATCTGGAATTTTTTTTTCTTAATTAATTCCATAACGATAAATTAGATCTGCAGTTCTATAAAAAAAAAAGTTAGCATAATGAAGTAAAAGTATTTCATAGCAAAAATTAAAAAAAAAAAAGAATAATAATTCATAAATAGATTGTAGATTTTTACGCATTTATGCAATAACACGTAACAGAAAATCGAAACGCTCGTAATATTTAGCGAACAAAGTAATTGTACGTCTGATTACAATTTTTCTTTTTTTTGATTGCGTTCAGAAAAATATGAATTCGCATAAAAATCCGCAGATTATTCGTAAACGATTCTGCAAGATCCTTCTTCGAATTGTTATCGTCTTATAAATNTCCGCATAAACGATTCTGCAAGATCCTTCTTCGAATTGTTATCGTCTTATAAATTCCGAGAACCTATGTACCTCTGTCTTTTTTCCGACCTAACCGTTACGAGGAAAAAGTATGATTTTTCATTTTTTGTTTTTTTTTTTGTTTGTAAATTAATTGTACGAGAAGTATTTTTAATTATAAATTAATGGAAGATCGAAATGGTTAACAAAAACGGCGGTACCCTTGGAAAGAGAGATTTTAGAAAAATCCACGCGGATCGTTAAGTTACCTTACCAGCCGATTCAAGGACAGACGAGTATCATCAGGATTGCGAGTCATCCTGCTTGTTCTTTCTAACTTTTTTTCCTCTTTTTCCTTGGACTCCGGCGTCCTTCCGTGCCGGACGATCTTCTTACCCGGCATTCGTTTGAAACTCGTTCTTAAAATCATCCTCGGAAGCTTATTAGCTTCGTTTACTTTCAACATTTAATTTGAGGTTAGGTTTCGAGCTATTATATTACCGTTAAAATAATTGATTTTCCATAATATCAAAGTTAAAGATGTTTTTGTTAATTGTTCTCGAAGAAGATCGATTAAATTTTAAGGATACTATTCGAAGAAAAAATAATTTATTTAATTATCGTAAAAATTGACGGTGTTCGCGTTGCAAAGAGTAATTGAATTCAGTGGAATTTATTGCTCTATCTTTGGCATCCTTTCTCCTCGGTAAGGCATGGTATCGGTTTAATTGCGTTTGATGAAAATTTAATGCCACCAGAAAGGAATTTCTCTGTTGGTCTCTCCTGCATCTGGGAATCCCCGTTCGCAGGAGCTTCTCCTCTACAGTCGCATACTTTATTCAAACGTGAAAAAATAACCTTCTACCGGATAGAAAAAAAGAAAAGAAAAACTATGAAAAATATTCTGTTCCATAATTGAAAAAATTAAATATAAAATTTTTAATCGCACTTTAAGTTCGTATAATTTTGCAACCATTTATAATTTTATTCGCATTTATGTTACTTGATTCTCTGACCTTTTATAATTCAAATTCAACATGTTAATATCATTTTATCTTATTTTTTTCAATATTATGTAACTTTGAACCATTGATTTTTGATTTCGCAAAAACTTATAATTTTATTTATACCATTTATACTAACTAAATTAATATTTTTAGGTGCACCGTGTGAAGAAAGCGACGAGAAATATAGTAATCTTCAATCTGAAGGGAAAGTGAATGGATCAATGACGCGTTAATTTGAACCCCCCCTTAAAGAAGAAGAACGAAGTCAAAGAAGTCAGGCGATTCTCTGGTGAAGGAAGTCGTTTGCGGTCGAATGAATCGGACCTTGGGAAGAGCGTCGAGACGGTGCTGGAAACGGCTCAAAGAAGTCCGCGGAACGTCGTCCAGAAGTCTCCTTTGTGGGATACCGTTCGACCACCGAGCGAGTAACGAGATGTCGCTTCGTGGAAACCGCCTTAACGATTCCGCCTCTCGTTTGCCCAGAAATTCATTCACCAAATATTTTCTTATCTTTTGTTGCCACAATGCTGGCATATTTATTGATTAAAAATGACCAACTAACAATTGGGATAAAGCAAATCATATTAAAAAAAAAAAAAAAAGAAAAGAAACAACAGAAGCTGAGAGGTTAGAATTGTACAGGCTGGTTCATAATTTTAGTAATATTTAATCAAAGTAGTCCAAGGATAAAATATATGCCGGACGGCCAATTATTTTGTTCACTAAGTATTGTAAGCAATGCTATATTTTGGGTCTGTTTGTATATTTTTTATATCACTTGTATCCTGTGCAACTTTGCTACTTTAAATTTCCTATAAATACAAACAGATTCACTGTCTAGTAATGTTTAAGAGAGCTCAGGGATGGAAATTTGATTCAGGACCGTTTAAGTGAACAATTTTGTGACAAGTTGAGGCAATCCAATTTTTTACAAATATAAATCCGGTGCTTCCTGTTCTTAGAGTCGATACGCTCTCCTTTTGACGCGCTTTCTGGACCTGATGCTGCAACAGGGCCCAAAAGAAAGGCCCAGCGAATTTAAAGGAGACCGGGTAACCAAACAGATAAGTGAAAGATAGCCGTTCACTTGGTAATCGCAACAAAACACCATAAATCTCACTTTCTGGTCCATTGGAATCGCCCAAGTCTCCATTTCAATTAAAAAAAACCTCTTTTATCGTTGCAAGCCTGCTTACCAAACAGATAGCCATTTATGCAATCACATTTTTAACCGTTTTAGATCCTCCTGGGTGTTTCTCCAGCCGTGACCTTGAACGATCTCTTTGTTCCAGCCTGCAGAGTGTCCCAAGTATTTTCACAAAAATTATGAGGCAAAATAATAAGTGTATAACTGGACTAAATTGTATGCAATTAAGTGTACGGTGGTCGTATCGCTGAAATGGGGCATGCAAGTGTACTTTGAAACGATGAGGTTAGGTTTGATCGGATGTTTGCATGGAACTCGATCCTCCCAATTGTTTCGAGGAGAGTGTATCGATTCAATGGTTTGAGGGGTCAAGCGTTCGCACGTGTCTCCACGTTTTTCTCTCTTTGCAGACATTGGATACTGTACGCTGGATGCTGAGCGAAACCGTTATGCAACCTGCAGCGTGTAAGCGGTCTTTGCTCGCCCAGATTCCCGTTGCCCTGTCCCCGTGTCGTTCTGCTGGCAACAGAGTGGCTATAGGGAATGATAAGCTCGAATAATCGCGTTCAACCATAGCTGGCAAGTTTATGGAGCATTTATCATAAGGAAACTTAGAAATAAGAACACAAATAAGGAGCTAGTATCCATTATAGTAATGGCGTCACAGTGGAGACCATCATCTGTGTATTTCAAAATTCTCTAAATTTTCATAACATATAGATATATAAAAGATCCACGGTTGGTATTGTTTAATTAATTCTTTTTAATAAAAAAAGGAGACATAGGTGGTATTATTTAAGTAATTCTTTTTAATAAAGAAAGAGCCACTGTTAGTAGATAGATATTAATAAAAAAAAAGAGCTAGAGATAGTAGATAGATATTAATAAAAAAAAAGAGCTAGAGATAGTAGATAGATATTAATAAAAATAGGAAGCCACAGTTGGTATTCTTTAATTATCCATCCAAATAATTGAAGTCTTTTTCCAAACTTGTAGATATTAATAAAAATAGGAAGCCACAGTTGGTATTCTCTAATAATCCATCCAAATAATGGAAGTCTTTTTCCAAACTTGTAGATATTAATAAAAATAGGAAGCCACAGTTGGTATTCTTTAATTAACCACCCAAATGATGGAAATCTTTTCCCATATATTTAGATATTAATAAAAAAAAGAAGCCACAGTTGTTATTCTTTAATTAACCATCCAAATGATGGAAATCTTTTCCCAAATATATAGATATTAATAAAAAAAAGAAGCCACAGTTGGTATTCTCTAATAATCCATCCAAATAATGCAAATCTTTTCCCAAACTTGTAGATATTAATAAAAAAAGAGCCACAGTTGGTATTCTCTAATTATCCATCCAAATAATTGAAGTCTTTTCCCAAACGTATAACAGAAAAAAAAAAAAAAACACAGATGATTCTCTCCATCTGACAACAAAAAATATTTCAAGAAAATTTTCAATCAAAAATTAGAGGCTTGCGAAATAACCGTAATAATTAATACTCAAAATTGAGGGACAGGGACGGTATTTTTGAACGGACAGGTTCCATTGGCTATTGTGCAATTATTCGGCCACGAAGAAACCACTTCTCACCGGCTTAGCCTTCGCATTTTTTTCAATACCCATTCTCCACGCCCACGCTATCGAAATAGTCCGCTCAATTCGAATAAACTTCCAACTGAATTTAAGATTGAAAGTTCCATTTACTATCATTCGATTCGAGACGACATTCAGTTACTAATATCGTACGAGACAGTGGATTATTCATGCCACCGAGACACTTTCCTGTTTCCCTTGTTCCAAAACGCTTTGGAGCAATCATACAGCTCATTCCAGAAGCGATCCGCCATTGTCCTCCATCCATTACACTTCACTGCCTCGCCAGGTTTCCAATTCTTTCGTACAATTGAAACTCGGTACACATTTTCCAATTGTAAAGCTACAAACAAAGGGCTACCTGCCGTTCAACCGACGTCAAAAGCTGCATTGTACGTTTAATATTCGATAACTGCACGCTCGAAACATTTTCTCACTCGTGACACGATTCGTTTTATTCTCCACCATTTTGAACGATTTTCAACTTCACAAAGGAAAATCGCAGAAATCGTACAACAATTGTACGAATATTTAATAGAAAATCGCGGAAAATCTGCCCAGAGGCGCCGCAGTTAATTTATAAAGATTCTGTAAAAAATTAGGAACGGGTCATTTTGACCGCTTCGGTAGCTCTAGGTACTTCCGACCCCAATTTCCATCGATTCGTCACCCGAAAGAAAGGGTCGGCGTTAGACGCGTTCTTTTTTGAGGGTAGGGTAGCTAATCTCGCGTTTAGAGGGTGCGAGGGCGACGAGTTTCAGCCGGAAGCTTTAAACTGGCTCGTAAATCGTGCCACGGATTTTCATTCCTCTTCTTTCGCGGGGAAAACGATTCCAGAGGGAGAAAGAGTGTACGATGGGTCAAAGGTGGAAGGAGAAAAGAGGTTAGAGTTGGTTATAAATACACCAGGAGAAAGAAGCCGATGCGGAGGAAGTAAGAAGCGAACGGTGGCTGACGAAGAAGGAAAGAGAATTAGATAAAAAAATGATTAAGTTGTCCCGAAAGTTTCTTTCGTTTTATAAGCAATGTATGATATTTTATTATATTTTATTATTTTATATAGGATCCATTTTGCTCTCTCATCTCCCTTCCACGATTTTCTGTTAAAAATGTAGACAAAGCTTTGTTTCCCTCCCATTTCGTATTTTTTTTTTTTTAATTTGTTGTTTATCGTCGCATCAACCACTTATGGGTTATTAGCGACTCCGTATTTTTTCATATACCTTTCGTCATGATTTTTTCGATAGAAATAAGTATGCTTTGTTCGTCGGTAGTTCTAGTGTTAACACATTGAGTACCGGTCGCGAGATATCTCGTGTTTCGTTTCTTTCAATTCATAAAAGTAACAATTAATTATAAATGGGAAGTTACGTTTAAAAACGACCACTTTACCCGAAAATTCAAATAAAGATCCATATTTACTGAAGATACAAATGTTTTGTTAAAGCAAGCAAGTAGAAATTTTATTCGAGCGTAACTTCGTCCGGTAATAAGATTTTTAAAAAAGTTTCCGGCCTTCAATGTGTTAAGACGCACATTTTTTCTAACATCATTAGGCAACTCTACTTCAAATCGATAGATTTTTATTATCAGAGATCTATCCAGCACATTTTTCTTACATAAATTTAATTTTCAGTTTGCATCTTCTCCGCACGGACGCTTGTTAAACTTAAATACGAAGTCTGAACCGCGTCAAATCGACGGGACCCGTAAATCTAGCGTTAAAAGAGATCCCAGCGTCGTGTGGGCCTTAGCAGAGGTGAAGTCGCGTGGGGAGAGGGGTCCCATGACCCAAGGTGATCCGGTGTAAAAGCGAGAGGTCCTCCGGAGGAAAAGACCGGCTGACGAATCCTCGTGGAGGAAAAAGGAACAGAGAATGGAAGAGATAATGGGTCAGCTAGGACCTAACCTCAACTCGCCAGAAGAAAGTGGCTAACACTGGGTCAGGAACACTGTCTACCTACCACACTGTGTTTCTGAACCGTTTAATCATTTTACAATAGAAAATATAACGGATAAAATTGTGGGACTTACAGGGGAAAAAAAAAAAAAAATTGCACGATTTCGTAGGTTTCAATTTTCGAGGTTACGTCGATTGGAAGATCGTAATTAGCCAAGGAAGATGCGAAGATTTTTTGTCGGTCCGCTTTTTCAGTCGAGGTTCGAGTGCGTCATCATTTCCAGATGCTCGAACGAGCGGTTTTTATCGGGAACGGAGGTTAAGCG
Source organism: Ctenoplectra terminalis (assembly GCA_019453375.1). Classification (NCBI taxonomy): domain Eukaryota; kingdom Metazoa; phylum Arthropoda; class Insecta; order Hymenoptera; family Apidae; genus Ctenoplectra; species Ctenoplectra terminalis. Next base: position 54,863 of record SMSQ01026093.1, read on the forward strand.
TGGTTCCAGACTGTTCACCCCCCATGGCCGATAAATTAATTCCGGCGATGACATTATCTGCAACCCCCGCGTTCCTGGCCCCTGAAATATAACCGGTGACTCATCGCCGATGACTTTCGATCAATTTCCGCCTCGCCTCGTTTACCCCGGCGAAGCCACAGAGTCGGTAGTCTAGGTTTTATTAGCGGACGTCGGTCTGCTTCCGGTTTTTTGTTTGGAACACTTGGGATTGAAAATTAAATTGGAACTTGATATTCTTTTTTCTTTTTTTCTTTTTTTTTCTGAACGAGAAAATAATTTTGCTGACAATTAATTATTATTAAGAATGCTCTCAGGATGTACGTTTCCGCGGTATTATTTTTCCTGCGCTGTATCAAGCGGTAAAACAATTTAATTCCCTATGAAAAATGACTACACGAGACTGGAGACAAAAATACGCTGCGGTGCGTAACTACAGCACCGCCTGAATTTTTAGCTGTTTTAGACTTTAGATTGAAAGTGGAAAAGAATTAATTGTAGAAATTGAAAGGGTATGAGAAAAATGAACTGTGGACTAAATCACATTTAAATTGCCCTCTTGTACGAAACAGTATAATAGAAAATGTGATTTTCAACTGTAACTATAGCACCGGCGTTGTTATTTATTAATTTAGAAATGCAGTAATAAAAATAAGTAACGAAACAAGTAGAGATATATTTCGGAAACTTATTGATAGCGTTCCAGACAGAATTTTCGAGCTAATTACAAAAAAGGATGGTCCTACGAGATATTAAAATTGTTTATCGTTGATTTTATTGATTTAATTGATTTAAATAAAAATTAATTTAAAGTTGATTACTTTTCGTACACTTTCAATTTTAACAATTAATTTTCCCGTATTTTCAATCTAAATTCTGGAACAGTTAAAAATTCAGGCGGTGTTATAGTTACGCGCCGCAGTGTGTGCAGACTTGGCATTTTACTTTGCTCCATTGTTTTCAGTTTTCGGATGCGAAACATATTCTTTTACATTAAAATGTTATTTAATGGAAAATTTTCTATCTAGATATCTTACTGGCGACGAAAATGTGAAAATTCAGCCAAATTATTGACAGTTTTTAACAGGTTGAGTGCCATGGGGGTCACCGGTGACCGGCACTCGACTTGGCTACAGCGCCATGGAGATGCGGCCAATATTAAAATACATAATTTGAGTAAATATCGATACTGATCAATTTTCAAATAATACCACTTTACTATAATGGTTTGAAGAAATTAATGCCGTACAGAACATGCAAAAATAATTTTATCAGTACAAGGAAAATGTAGATATTATTTTGTTCAACATAATGTACATCGCGTAATAAGAAATTCATGTTGGCGCCATGGGCAAACTACCTAAAATGCGCGTGGCACTCAACCTGTTAAAAGTATATTATTGAATACGAACTAGTTAACTCTAGAACCACCAAAGATTCACGGAAATTTTATAAATCATCCACGACGCCTTCAGGTAGATCTTTCGTGATTTTCTATTAAAAATATAGATAAACTTTTGTCTCAGTTGCATTATACATTATTTTAGATACCTTCCACTTTGATTTCTTCGATAGAAATAAGCATACTTTAATCGTCGGTAGTTCTAGTGTTAAGTTAAAGTCTCGAAAGTGGCTCGGACCGCAAAGGGTTAACCTCTTTGCCTCTGACCGTATGCAACCTTCCGTACACCTCGTCCACAGGGTCAAGTTGAGGCTGTCTCTTCTCAGAAGACGACTTCACGATGCAAATACACGGATTCGTACAATTTTCTCTTGTTTGTCTCAAGGAGGCGAACGCCGGCGCCGTGACGCTGTGTTCGTTTCTGCCACAAAAATAGTCGGNCTTTAGATTGAAAGTGGAAAAGAATTAATTGTAGAAATTGAAAGGGTATGAGAAAAATGAACTGTGGACTAAATCACATTTAAATTGCCCTCTTGTACGAAACAGTATAATAGAAAATGTGATTTTCAACTGTAACTATAGCACCGGCGTTGTTATTTATTAATTTAGAAATGCAGTAATAAAAATAAGTAACGAAACAAGTAGAGATATATTTCGGAAACTTATTGATAGCGTTCCAGACAGAATTTTCGAGCTAATTACAAAAAAGGATGGTCCTACGAGATATTAAAATTGTTTATCGTTGATTTTATTGATTTAATTGATTTAAATAAAAATTAATTTAAAGTTGATTACTTTTCGTACACTTTCAATTTTAACAATTAATTTTCCCGTATTTTCAATCTAAATTCTGGAACAGTTAAAAATTCAGGCGGTGTTATAGTTACGCGCCGCAGTGTGTGCAGACTTGGCATTTTACTTTGCTCCATTGTTTTCAGTTTTCGGATGCGAAACATATTCTTTTACATTAAAATGTTATTTAATGGAAAATTTTCTATCTAGATATCTTACTGGCGACGAAAATGTGAAAATTCAGCCAAATTATTGACAGTTTTTAACAGGTTGAGTGCCATGGGGGTCACCGGTGACCGGCACTCGACTTGGCTACAGCGCCATGGAGATGCGGCCAATATTAAAATACATAATTTGAGTAAATATCGATACTGATCAATTTTCAAATAATACCACTTTACTATAATGGTTTGAAGAAATTAATGCCGTACAGAACATGCAAAAATAATTTTATCAGTACAAGGAAAATGTAGATATTATTTTGTTCAACATAATGTACATCGCGTAATAAGAAATTCATGTTGGCGCCATGGGCAAACTACCTAAAATGCGCGTGGCACTCAACCTGTTAAAAGTATATTATTGAATACGAACTAGTTAACTCTAGAACCACCAAAGATTCACGGAAATTTTATAAATCATCCACGACGCCTTCAGGTAGATCTTTCGTGATTTTCTATTAAAAATATAGATAAACTTTTGTCTCAGTTGCATTATACATTATTTTAGATACCTTCCACTTTGATTTCTTCGATAGAAATAAGCATACTTTAATCGTCGGTAGTTCTAGTGTTAAGTTAAAGTCTCGAAAGTGGCTCGGACCGCAAAGGGTTAACCTCTTTGCCTCTGACCGTATGCAACCTTCCGTACACCTCGTCCACAGGGTCAAGTTGAGGCTGTCTCTTCTCAGAAGACGACTTCACGATGCAAATACACGGATTCGTACAATTTTCTCTTGTTTGTCTCAAGGAGGCGAACGCCGGCGCCGTGACGCTGTGTTCGTTTCTGCCACAAAAATAGTCGGCCGACGGGGGAAGGATAAAGGCGGCTCAGCCGGATGAAAGGCCGGCCTGAAAGCGACAGACGGACAAAACAACGAGTTAAGGGGAGAAAATCGAAGCAAACGCCTCGCCAAATCGTGTTTTCTCTGCCCTTTCCTCCTTCTACTAAACGCCATCTAAAAATAGTCCGCCATGCGAGCAGGGAAAGTGTGTCCTTGGGTCTTAAGAGAACCAGGATTATAATTTGTTAACCGTAAGAAATGTAAGTGTAATAACAGATTATAATAGTTTATACATTTTTGTTTATCGCGCGCGTTAAAAAATTTTTCCATCGATTCGTAAAGATCCATTTATAATTCAATTTATCAATTGCCTAAGCTGTGTTCTCCTGTGCTTATTTCTAGACTGTACCCGCACGCCTTTGTTCTCCAATTGTCCACCATGTTTCCATCAACCACCGTATCGAGGATCGAACCTCTCACGTGATACAGTTTGCGGTGGCGCGAGGAATTACGAAATAGCCGAGCCGATTGCCCAAGACGCTATGTGTCCGGTAGTTTCTCTTTGTTCCACTGGCTGCCTCCGGGATAACCGGCTATCCGCGCCTCTCTGTACACGCATACCCGCGCAGAGTGATAATTACACGGTTCTCGGTGTTGTTCCCCGAGCCGTCGATTCATTTAGCCCGTTAGATACCGAATTATGCTTTTCCTCCGTCAAACTTCACGCAACACCCATGTAATCTGCAATTACCATCGGACGGTAACGAAACGAAACAGGGAATTTCTTTAACGGATGATTATTAGGTTAGAAAATTGTTACGCGTATCAATCTTAACCGTTTGCCCTATAAATGGGAAAATACTTCTATTCTGGTTCCAGGGAATCTGTCTCGAAGTCCCTTGGGATATTGTGAGCGACTGGTATGGAACAATTCAAGCGTAGCGTTATAAAACAATACCTTTTATTATTTGTGTTCTAGCAAGTATACATAGAAGATGAAGGAAAGAAAATAAAGGTAGACCGATGCTCTAGTCGTTAATGATCAGACTTGGCGGGAAGATTTGAATCCAATAAATATAATAAAAACACACAATATTTATGATAAAGTTCGCTAAGTTCAATTTTAGCTTCAACCGTAATTTAAATTTACAATATTGAAAATTAGCAAATACAAAATAGGTGTGGTATTTCAATACTTTGCGTTTGACAGAGTGTCAACGACGCGAATAACTATTGTTAATATGTACGAAGATCGAAGAAATCGTAAGCCAAGGGGTTAAAGGTCGTTTATCCGGAAACGTTTGTATTTGAATTAATAGCGGCAAAACTGATTGTTTAAGAGAAATATCGAATTCTCGTTGTTTACAGTGACGCATCGAAACGGTTGCGTTAATTGGTCGAAAGCATCTCTGTGAAGGGGAGGAGAAATCGCGAAGAGCCGAGACTCGACAGCGAAGTCATTGCAAAACTGCGGAATCGATTCACTGCTCGTTGAGCAATCAACGATCTGCAATGTGAAACGATCGGTTCGATTCCTGTTCCGCGTTCAATCGATCGAAAAGAACGATTTTCACGGGAACTCGAGAGCCATCGTCGGCCATTTTCAAACATGGCCGTTTCCAATTCGTCGCCTCGAGAAATAGATTAATTTTAGGAATTTTTAAACGAAACATTGCGAACATTTTCCGCGCGTTTCGTACACTCTGGAAGTGCACAAATACGAATCCAATTTTGTTGTGCCTCCAGTGACCCCATAACCTTCCGGAGCAACGCGATGTTCAAGGGGAGTACTTGTTATAAAGGAAACGTAATGACGCCTACAGATTTTCCACTTTATCAATGGCCACCGGGGGTCAAGATGTCTTCCGAGCCACATGGCTTTTATCATCGCTGATAACAATAGCCAGGAGCAACCATAACCTGTAACAGGGGTCGTAGACTGAAGTTCACGAAGGATCGATCGGAAGTTCTTAATGGAGAACGGGTCAGTAAACAGTCAGAGGCACTTAATGCCACCGGAACAACGCCCGCTATCGATTACCATTAACAAGATGGCGCGTGGTAATTAAACTTGCCCCCAGACACGTTAATCGATCCCCTGAATTAATTAACCATCGGTGAAGTGACATTCACCGTGAGGTTCTTGCTCGTCATATTATTACGGGGTCGTTGGATCATTATCGAGATGTAAAACTGGCTACAAAAATAATTATCGACCATTTTTAAGGAAAAACACGGAGGTGTTTAAAGGTCAGTTACTAGGAACAAAGGTTCACGTTGACCTGATCAGTGGCCTTTAAATTATTTAACTTAACATTTTTTTTTTTCTAGGAAAAAGGTAAGAAGTGAGATTAGATGCATCGTTTGACCTTCGTTCTTCTTCCTGTTTTAAAATGGGTTAGGTTATGTCCGTAAGTAAGGCAAGTTGGACGCACCGAATTGTACAGAGCGGAACATCTCTGAATTTCAAGTTTCCTTCGAAGTAAATTACCCTGCAACAATGGCTCGGAATCGGCGGAGCGTGTGTGCACTCTTTCAGGTCAGAGTTCACGCTCGGTTAAGTCCCAAGCGGAGAGAAAAAAAGGATTACCATCCGTGTATCCAATGGTACACTCCACAAAAGGTTACCAGAAAACCCTAGCTTCGATAACCTCCGGTAATTCATCCCAACACATTGTTTACCATGGAAAGAAATTCTTTTTCCACAAACGACAAATAATACTTTATTCTAAACGATCCTCACAGAAAAAAACCGATAAATTTTAAGCTCTTAACATAGAATTCTTCAAAAATTCTTCTGCATATTTTTTTTTAGGAACACCTAAACATGTATAATTAATTTAAGTCCAGCTTCGAATCTCCTAACCTCAAATTGGGCCACAGAAAACAAAGGACCAAGATGGCCGATCAGCCCAAATCGCTAGGACTAGTCACGTGTCTGACATTTCACAGCACCGTTGTTCCCCTTTTATTAATTAACATCGCCATAAATTGCCATAACATGGGAAGAGGCGAAAAGAAGTTTCTCGCTTTGTCGGCCCAGCATCATTGGGGTCGGGGGCCCCCCTCGTTCTCGGACTGGCCCCCCACCCACAATTCCTGTTCTATTTCACACGAGTGACACGCAGCCGGCATCGAGAAAGGCGCATTAGGGTCGAACGGAAACGGATATTAGAAAACGTCGGGTTCGAGGCTATTTTTCCGCGCCACGACGACGATGACCTCGAGGCTCTGACGAATTGACGTCGATAAGACGACGTCACCGAGGCGGCCTCGATTCCTTCAAGGATAAGGTCTCCTCGAGACGACAGGAGAGCTCTCGATTACTTTCGCCATTCTAAACGAGCTCGAATTTCCAAGATACTGCTACCGTACTGCGTTCGACGCGATCGACGCAATGGTGAAATTCGTGGGAATACGCGAGCCGCGATCTCGAGGCTGATAGCGAGAGTTGAAGAGCGTTTGAGTTTATGGATTTTATTGTTTGGTCTTCGAACTGTGGTTTTTAGTGTTTTGATTTGGAGATTTAAAAATTTTGTGGCGAGTTGGAAAGATTTTTATTTGGTGGTGGGAATATTTTATATTTTGAGAGTCCGAAATTTTGTGGATCGAAGGATTTTATGATTGATGAGATCAAAATTTGGGAATTGTAATGTTTGATAATCCGAGAGTTTGGAATTTGGTATTTTTGAAAGTTTGGGAATTGGAATGTTTAATATTTCGAGAGCTTAAAATTTTGAAGATCTGAAAATTTGTGGATTGAAGCATTTAATAATTTATGAGATCAAAATTTGGGAATTGTAATATTTGATAATTCGAGAGTTTGGAATTTAGAATTTTTGAAAGTTTGGAAACTGGAATGTTTAATATTTTAAGTGCTTAAAATTTTGAAGGTTTGAAAATTTATGATTTGAAATATTAAATAATTTATGAGATTAAAATTTTTAATATTTGGAAATTTGAGAACTGCAATATTTAATAATTCGAGAATTTGGAATTTAGAATTTTTGAAAGTCTGCACCTAGAATATCTAATATTTTGAGAGCTTAAAATTTTAAAGATCTGAAAACTTGTCAATTGAAACATATAATAATTTATGAAATAGAAATTTCACAATTAATTTTAAACGCCCTAAAATAATTTACCAGACAAAAATTCCCAAAATTTCAAAACACCTTTCTCCGCGCAATTTTCTTCGCCAAAAAAAACACACTTAAAACGAAGAGTGAAATGTACGAATCGACCAGATCTTCCTGATAATTAAACAGATAGGAAGGTTAATTATCTGCCGGTCGGTTTACTCATAGAAACCGGTCTAAGGTTGCACAATTTCAATTGATCCGTTGAACCTTGACACAGTATATACGGTTTTGCTTTCCAGGTGCAACGAGACTGCACGTATATTTAATAAGACAAGAATCCTGCGCGCCGTTTCTTCCAGACGCTTACTGATGTCATCTATTCAAATATCCGCGTGATACTATCGTCCACGGACCAAACCGAGCTCGCGACAAACATTTCTCCGTTCGCAACACTCTTCCCAACGAACTTAAAAAAGAAAAAACCATCCAGAAGCTTCACGCAACGTTCTACAATTTTACCAAAAAGTTACAAACAAAAGTGACACGCAGAAACAATTTATTACACTCACCGAAAGCGCCTCTTGGACTCAACCTCAAAATTCCCTAGACCAACGAAATTCTTCCTTCTTGAAATATTATGGTTGCACTTTAAAGATTGTTAAATTTCCGAACAAGCTTGCATCGATAAAATTCACCAGCACATATTCTGTGATCGTTAGCGTGCAAAGGCTCGCTCGAGACTGGGGAATACAGCCAGCAGCACGTCAATGAAAGAACGCCGCTCATTCGGGCATCTCCTGCACGTGCGCGTGCAACACGCACGCGTGCACACGCTCCGCGAGCGTGGATGGCTGCGTAGGGCCTGCCCAACCCTCGCCAGACCCTTTTCAGGATGATATCGAGGTATCGATTCGCCGAGACACCGGCTCAGCGTTCCGCTGCTTTTGTGGAAGCTGTGAATTTTTTCTCCGCACGATCCTACCGTGACGAATGCTCCGCCATGGCGGAGTTAGGGTGGGGGAAGAATTTTTGATGGATGAGCGACGCTGGTTTGGTATTTTATAAAACAATTTATTACACGATTAACCCTCTATAATCCCAATTTTATTTATCAGAGAAAAAAAATGTGGGATTGATCACAGTTTTTTACATTGGTTTCAAAATTTTTAATCGGTGTCGTTACAGTAATGCAGTAACAAAATTGAATAGTACAGTGGTGACTGAATAAAATAAATATTTTTTGAATACAAATACATTTTTGAAAATCTTATTGTGAGATGAAGTTACGCTCGAGTAAAATTTTTACTTGTCTGCTTTTACAGAACATTTACGCTCACGGTAAATATGAATCTTCATTTCAATTTTCAGTTTGAGTGGTCTGGTTTCTAAAGCTAACTTTCTATTTACAATTGCCTGTCGCTTTTGTTAATTCAAAGAAACGAGATACGAGATATCTCGTGATCGGTCCTCGATGTGTTAATTATCTGTGACTAAGATGACTTGGAAGTTGTATTTAAAAAATTTTATTTCGTTTATTACTGCACCATTGGATTTTATATTTTTTATTTATTTAATCGAAGATGTAAGTCAGATGTAAAATTTTTTTTCAGATCTTTTACAATTTTCGACAACGAACGGAAGTATTTTTATTTATTTGGATTTCACAAGTAACGGGCAATAGTTATTGAGAATTAATTTTATTATTATCTATGGCTGCTTCCATGAAACCAACTGTTACACCGACCATACTTAATGCGCTTGCAGAGTGAAATAACCAGAAACAGAGGATAACCTCCAGGACGAGTTTATTTCACGAAACAGGTACAATAAAACGGAGGAAAAGTTGGGCACACGATCGCCACAAAGGAAGTAGACGATCCTCCGAGGAACACCGTTCACTGTGCCACGCGGAGGAATTAAGTTGCACGTGCCTGGACGGTTCTTGTCGCCGGTTTCGCAGAAACGACCGGTCACCTGCTCTTAATCGTAGCTCTCTGTAGCTGTTGAATCGTCTGAAACAGGATTATCTTGTTAAAACTTTCGAGCGAGCACGGGCAGGCGAAAAAGTTCCTCGGACGAAGGGGAATCCCGGACCGGCTTATTTCCTTATGCACGGTTTCCATTGTTTCTCCATTGTTTGATACCTGTTTCTACTTCCTAGAGGTCGATACTCTCTTATTGTTTTTCGTTCCACCGCACAATGGTGCGCCGTGAAAAAATGATTATGTAAACGGTTAGAAATGTAACTAATTTTCTAGGGATCTTTTCTGGGTACTTATGTAATCTTTGTTTGGTATAGTGTTTTATTTGGACTTTGGGTGCGAATAGGTGTTGGTTCTATGGAAGAAGATTTGTAAAAGTTTTTGTATTCTTTTTTTAGTGGTTTATATTAAAATAGTGGGAGTTGAGGCATTGAGTTCATAACGGACTGCGAATTTTTATGTGTATTTATATTTCTGAGAATATAGTAAAAGAAGTAGAACTTTGGTTGAATATTGCAAAAGGAATTGTAATTTTATGCTTTTTGAATTCCCTATAAGTACGTAAAAATCTGCGGTCTAGTGATAAATATACTGTACCCATAGGAGATTATTCGCTAGATATTTGATACAGTGACACGACAGAATTTTTTCGTCATCTCAGGAAGGAAAATATGAATAAAACATGTACCCTTTTTGCATCCTCCAGGCTGGCAGGAATATATTTTGAGTTCACCGTTTGTGCCAGGCTGCTGTAATCCCTGTAAAGGGTGTATTGATCCTTCAGCCACTGTCTGATCATCACTATTCTCTCCTGCAATCCAGCAACCTCATCTTTAACCTTAAAGTTTGCATCCTCCACATCTATTTTCACAGAAAAAAAATTATTTAGTGTTTTTTTTTTCTTAAAATACAACACTATAAAGATTGGGTTAGGTTCGACTTTTCAAATTTATTTTCACAAAAAGAAAGGAAAAAACTATTCAATGATTAAAAAAGAAAACGAATCGTCAAGTTCCATATTTTTCTATAAAAATAGGACTAGGTTGGGTTCTGGCGAGGCTTCGTAAATTACCAGGTTTCACGAACGCTGCAATTTTTGGAAATTCGAGCGGCTTGAAGGAACCTAATTGGGAGGAGGCCATAAACTCTCCCGGACCGAACTCTAATCGCGTGTTTTCCAACTCCAACAAATAATTACGAATGTCCTCGCGTTCCTGTTGCAGCCTGAAGGCTGCTGCGTGCCTTCTCAGACGATGCGTTTGTCTGCAGTCGAATCTCGAGTTCTTTCCTTCGACTTTGCTACAGTTGGATGATTTTCTACTCTTTGACGACCTTGAAGCTTTTTTATTTTTAGACTTCTTCTCTTTACTCCTTTGGTCATTACCAACGTCCGTGGTCTCTAAAGGTTTCTTTAAAAAAAAGAAAGAATTCGCCTTAAAACATTTTTTTTCTTCAAAAAAAATAGATCGATTAAAAAAAATTAACCGTTTTTAAATTTTCCAGGGACGAAGCATCGCTGTCGCCATCTTCAACGTTTCTCGACGCATTAGGAAGCTTCACGACGTTCCCACAATTTTTGCAGTGCCTCGATTTATTCGAGACTCCTTTCGCTGTTTCAATCTTGTGTCTCCTAACTATTGCATTAATCGCATCTTTGTTCAACTTCCTCAAAGTGCTAGTTACGTCGGACTTCTTTGGTGTCTCCCTTAAAAATTTCTCCTCGCTGGACACCGTTTCCGGTTCGCCATCGTTCATCTCGATCTTCGACTTCCTGCTCTCCGTTTTATCAACGTACTCTTCCCCGTTCCGCTCGGTCGGTAACGAAGTTTCCATTTCAATTCTCTTCTCACTTTTCAAGTTTTTTCTGAAACGATGGAAAAGTGTTAATAAATCATTTATTTTATTTTTATTTGTAGATTATTCGCAAGGATTGGACGGACTGAGGCGACGTAATTGCTTCTTACACGGATACAGAGGACCCTTTATCTCCCATCACTTCAGCCTCCATATTGTTTTCCTTGCGTTGCTTAAATCTCTCCGGTTCCGAAGAGGAATCCGTTTTCTCCTCCGTGTTTTCGTTAGACGACTTCCTGTGCCGTTTACTCCTCCTGGCGTGTCTTTTTGGCTGTGTTGTTTGTTTAGATACCTTCAGAAGAGTGATAGGTACAGCCTCGTCCACGTTTTTCGTGGTCCTCACGTAATTTGATAGCTCCTCGTCGAGACCGATGTCGCACTCGCTCGTGCTGCGCATTATTTTCGGAGCCACGAGCTCCACGATCTCTTTGTCTCTGAGGAGAAAGTACGATCCATTGATATCGTAATTTTTTTTCTGTATTTTAATTTTTGAAACTTTGGGGAAAAAAAATCGAAGCCTAGGTAACCATAAAATAATTTTCAGGTACCTTTGGTAATTTTATCAGCAGTTAATTTTATTTTTATGTTTAATAAGGTGGCGTATTAATTATTCGNGGTCGGTAACGAAGTTTCCATTTCAATTCTCTTCTCACTTTTCAAGTTTTTTCTGAAACGATGGAAAAGTGTTAATAAATAATTTATTTTATTTTTATTTGTAGATTATTCGCAAGGATTGGACGGACTGAGGCGACGTAATTGCTTCTTACACGGATACAGAGGACCCTTTATCTCCCATCACTTCAGCCTCCATATTGTTTTCCTTGCGTTGCTTAAATCTCTCCGGTTCCGAAGAGGAATCCGTTTTCTCCTCCGTGTTTTCGTTAGACGACTTCCTGTGCCGTTTACTCCTCCTGGCGTGTCTTTTTGGCTGTGTTGTTTGTTTAGATACCTTCAGAAGAGTGATAGGTACAGCCTCGTCCACGTTTTTCGTGGTCCTCACGTAATTTGATAGCTCCTCGTCGAGACCGATGTCGCACTCGCTCGTGCTGCGCATTATTTTCGGAGCCACGAGCTCCACGATCTCTTTGTCTCTGAGGAGAAAGTACGATCCATTGATATCGTAATTTTTTTTCTGTATTTTAATTTTTGAAACTTTGGGGAAAAAAAATCGAAGCCTAGGTAACCATAAAATAATTTTCAGGTACCTTTGGTAATTTTATCAGCAGTTAATTTTATTTTTATGTTTAATAAGGTGGCGTATTAATTATTCGAGGTATCTTTAAGGCGTTGTTTGGAAATTTTAATAAAAAAAGAAAAATAAGAATTAACGCGGGTAATTTTAAAATAATTTTCAGATACCTTTGATAACTTTATCACCACTTAATTTTATTTTTATATTTAATAAGGTGGCGTATTAATTATTCGAGGTATCTTTAAGGCGTTGTTTCGAAATTTTAATAAAAAAAGAAAAATAAGAATTAACGCGGGTAATTTTAAAATAATTTTCAGATACCTTTGATAACTTTATCACCACTTAATTTTATTTTTATGTTTAATAAGGTGGCGTATTAATTATTCGAGGTATCTTTAAGGCGTTGTTTCGAAATTTTAATAGAAAAAGAAAAATAAGAATTAACGCGGGTAATTTTAAAATAATTTTCAGATACCTTTGATAACTTTATCACCACTTAATTTTATTTTTATGTTTAATAAGGTGGCGTATTAATTATCTGAGGTATCTTTAAAGCGTTGTTTCGAAACTTTCATAAAAAAAAAAAAAAATGAGAATCAACGCGGATAATTTTAAGATAATTTTTAGGTACCTTTGATAATTTTATCACCACTTAATTTTATTTTTATATTTAATAAGATGGCGTATTAATTATTTGTGGTATCTTTAAGGCGTTGTCTCTAAATATTCATAAAAAAAAAAGAAAAAAAATAAGAATTAATGCGGGTAATTTTAAAATAATCTTCAGATACCGTTGATAACTTGATCACCACTTAATTTTATTTTTATATTTAATAAGATGGCGTATTAATTATCTGAGGTATCTTTAAAGCGTTGTTTCGAAATTTTTATAAAAAAAGAAAAATAAGAATTAATGCGGGTAATTTTAAAATAATCTTCAGATACCGTTGATAACTTGATCACCACTTAATTTTATTTTTATATTTAATAAGATGGCGTATTAATTATCTGAGGTATCTTTAAAGCGTTGTTTCGAAATTTTTATAAAAAAAGAAAAATAAGAATTAATGCGGGTAATTTTAAAATAATCTTCAGATACCGTTGATAACTTGATCACCACTTAATTTTATTTTTATATTTAATAAGATGGCGTATTAATTATCTGAGGTATCTTTAAAGCGTTGTTTCGAAATTTTTATAAAAAAAGAAAAATAAGAATTAATGCGGGTAATTTTAAAATAATCTTCAGATACCGTTGATAACTTGATCACCACTTAATTTTATTTTTATATTTAATAAGATGGCGTATTAATTATCTGAGGTATCTTTAAAGCGTTGTTTCGAAATTTTTATAAAAAAAGAAAAATAAGAATTAATGCGGGTAATTTTAAAATAATCTTCAGATACCGTTGATAACTTGATCACCACTTAATTTTATTTTTATATTTAATAAGATGGCGTATTAATTATCTGAGGTATCTTTAAAGCGTTGTTTCGAAATTTTTATAAAAAAAGAAAAATAAGAATTAATGCGGGTAATTTTAAAATAATCTTCAGATACCGTTGATAACTTGATCACCACTTAATTTTATTTTTATGTTTAATAAGGTGGCGTATTAATTATCTGAGGTATCTTTAAAGCGTTGTTTCGAAACTTTCATAAAAAAAAAAAAAAATGAGAATCAACGCGGATAATTTTAAGATAATTTTTAGGTACCTTTGATAATTTTATCACCACTTAATTTTATTTTTATATTTAATAAGATGGCGTATTAATTATTTGTTGTATCTTTAAGGCGTTGTCTCTAAATATTCATAAAAACAAAAGAAAAAAAATGAGAATTAACGTGGGTAATTTTTAAATAATTTTTGATACCAATTTTATCGCCATTTACTTATTTTTTTTACATCAATAAGAAGATGTATTTGTTATTCCAGATATCTTTAAGGCACCATTAGCGCGATGCTACCAGTATTTAATTTTTTAAACTCCATGGAATAATTATTTTCACAATTAATTATCTAAGTATTTAGGAAGATTTAATACCCCCCAAAAAAGGGGCAGAGCTATCTTTAAAGTGACCTTGAGATACCTTAAGTCCCCCACANCAAAAGAAAAAAAATGAGAATTAACGTGGGTAATTTTTAAATAATTTTTGATACCAATTTTATCGCCATTTACTTATTTTTTTTACATCAATAAGAAGATGTATTTGTTATTCCAGATATCTTTAAGGCACCATTAGCGCGATACTACCAGTATTTAATTTTTTAAACTCCATGGAATAATTATTTTCACAATTAATTATCTAAGTATTTAGGAAGATTTAATACCCCCCAAAAAAGGGGCAGAGCTATCTTTAAAGTGACCTTGAGATACCTTAAGTCCCCCACAATTAAATTTGAGGTTACCTCCGACCTCTTTAACCTAAGTTTCATATATTAACCTATCCTCGTCGATCGTAATCTTCTGAACGCTTTCTGTCCGCTTATGCGGAGTGATTTTTATCCGTTTCACCCCAGAAATTATCGTGTCCTCCTCCGAAGTCTTCTTCAACCTCTCCCCGACAGAACTCGCCGAACCAACAGAGCTGGAAGCTTCCTCAAACGTGTCGTCTTCGTATCGACTCTTCTGCTCCTCTCCGGTTGACAAATTTTCTCCAAAAACATTCCTGTTCGTTTCATTCGACATTTCTGAAATAATTTCGCTTTTATCCTCGCTCATTCTAATTACTTCCTCTATCGTCGTTTCGTTGTTATCAGTGTTCGGCGCTGTTACTTCCGGTACGTTCGATTTTCCGTCGTTTTTAATAGAAAACGACTGGTTCGCGGAATTTATCGCTTCCGAAATTATTTCAGAAGCCTCCGAACGTCTGGAAAGCATCGTTGCGATCGAAGATTCATCGCTAGCGTGGGAATCCCCTAGGAAATCACCAGATTCCGATATGGAAGCCTTGATCCCGACTTTGGAGATTGATTCCAAGGTTGAGACGCTCCTTGGAGAATTTTTATGCATCGAGTTATCAATTTCTTCCTCAGCTTCGATATTTTTACTGTTTTCTGTAACCGATGTTGCTCGAGAAGGCACCTTTGGAGACTTTTTTAAGGTTACACTGTCACTAATTGAGGAGTCGTCTTCCT
Source organism: Ctenoplectra terminalis (assembly GCA_019453375.1). Lineage (NCBI taxonomy): Eukaryota > Metazoa > Arthropoda > Insecta > Hymenoptera > Apidae > Ctenoplectra > Ctenoplectra terminalis. Next base: position 70,329 of record SMSQ01026093.1, read on the forward strand.
TTGATGGATTGATCGGAATTCTGAGCTTCATCTTGGATTTAGGAGAGGCCTGAGGAAGTATTAAAAAAAATTTCAGTGGACTTAAAGGTGTTTTTATTGAATTTTATATATTTTTTTAATTTTCTGATGAAGATATACATAAAGCTTTTATTTTAATTCTTTTTGGGACAGTAAAAGTACACCTAAATTTTCAGAAATAGTTTTTCATAGATATTTCATTAATCTTTGAATTTTCTATTGAAAATATACATAAAGCTTTTATTATAATTTTTTTTTTGAGACAGTAAAAGTGCAATTAAATTTTTAGAAATATTTTTTCACAGATATTTTATAAATCTCCGCTTTTATTTTCATTTTTTTTATTCCAATTTTTTTTTTATTCGTTTCCATTTTTCAGATATTTCATAAACTTTTAAATTTTCTGTTCAAAATATACATAAAGCTTTTATTTTAACTTTCTGTGAGTGAAAATAAAAGTACACTTAAATTTTCAGAAACAGTCTTTTCACCAAACAATCTCTAATTTCAAATACTCAGTACCTTAGCCCTGATTTCCTCTTGCATGACAGTAACTGCCACAACCTGTCCATCCCCGTTGCTTAAGTTCCTGGACTTAACTTTAACACTCACAGAAGACTCCTCGATAGAACTTTCCGTGCTGACGTTACTCTGAACCCGTTTCGTGTTGTACTTCCTGTCCATCTCCTTCAGCCTCATCAGAGCAGCTGTCGCCTTCGAGCGCAACATTTTCCCCTTTTTTTTTCAATTTTTTCCAATTTTCCCCGAGGTCCGACCAAAGAGGAGGACTCCTCCGGTCTAACTGAACCTTACTGGCTTCACTTGTAGATTTTTGGCAGGCCGACCGAGGCGAAGTACGCCTGCTGGTTGCCGTTGCCAAGGGAACAATTTGTACACAGTGTGCTTTCGAAGCTGATACGTCGAACGTGTTTCCTCGAACAGGAGTTTAACGCTAGAACCAGCGACGATCGAAGCACGCTTATTTCTATCGAAGAAATTATAATGAAAGGTACATAAAAAAAAATTCGTAACGCAACGTAGACTTCATCTGTATTTTTAACAGAAAATCATGGAAAATCTTCACTGAGATTCTTCAGTTAATTTATAAAATTTCTGTAAAAAATTATTAACATTTTAACCACTTTGGTAGTTCTAGTGTTAACGCGTTGACCGCCACGCAGAGAAATGAATCTCTCATTTTTTATCTTTTAATAAAGATTTTTTATCATTGAATACTGCACATTTTATTTCAAAGTATTCTCTAATAGCGATAATGTTCAAAATACATTAACTATCAACGTTCCTTTAATTTTTATAATTATAAACGTCTGAAGCATTACTTTATTGTAATTATATATTTTAGGAACCCATTTACAAAGTTTGCATCAAGGCCCAGAACTCTGGGAGTTTATCAGGAAGGAGGGAATAATAATTTATTTTTTCCACAGCTGTGACATTCTATTTCATTATTCCTTAATATAATTTTAAGCACACAATTCATAAAAATTGCATAAAAAATTTTTCATATAAGCTACATTTCTTATATTCTTTATGGACCCTTTTACAGGCCCTGCACTAAGGGCCCATACCGTTGTTACGCCACTGCACGTTATCTAACAATTTGCTTTGGAATAGGATTACACAAGTGTTGANGAGGACTCCTCCGGTCTAACTGAACCTTACTGGCTTCACTTGTAGATTTTTGGCAGGCCGACCGAGGCGAAGTACGCCTGCTGGTTGCCGTTGCCAAGGGAACAATTTGTACACAGTGTGCTTTCGAAGCTGATACGTCGAACGTGTTTCCTCGAACAGGAGTTTAACGCTAGAACCAGCGACGATCGAAGCACGCTTATTTCTACCGAAGAAATTATAATGAAAGGTACATAAAAAAAAATTCGTAACGCAACGTAGACTTCATCTGTATTTTTAACAGAAAATCATGGAAAATCTTCACTGAGATTCTTCAGTTAATTTATAAAATTTCTGTAAAAAATTATTAACATTTTAACCACTTTGGTAGTTCTAGTGTTAACGCGTTGACCGCCACGCAGAGAAATGAATCTCTCATTTTTTATCTTTTAATAAAGATTTTTTATCATTGAATACTGCACATTTTACTTCAAAGTATTCTCTAATACCGATAATGTTCAAAATACATTAACTATCAACGTTCCTTTAATTTTTACAATTATAAACGTGTGAAGCATTACTTTATTGTAATTATATATTTTAGGAACCCATTTACAANTTTCACAGATATTTTATAAATCTCCGCTTTTATTTTCATTTTTTTTATTCCAATTTTTTTTTTATTCATTTCCATTTTTCAGATATTTCATAAACTTTTAAATTTTCTGTTCAAAATATACATAAAGCTTTTATTTTAACTTTCTGTGAGTGAAAATAAAAGTACACTTAAATTTTCAGAAACAGTCTTTTCACCAAACAATCTCTAATTTCAAATACTCAGTACCTTAGCCCTGATTTCCTCTTGCATGACAGTAACTGCCACAACCTGTCCATCCCCGTTGCTTAAGTTCCTGGACTTAACTTTAACACTCACAGAAGACTCCTCGATAGAACTTTCCGTGCTGACGTTACTCTGAACCCGTTTCGTGTTGTACTTCCTGTCCATCTCCTTCAGCCTCATCAGAGCAGCTGTCGCCTTCGAGCGCAACATTTTCCCCTTTTTTTTTCAATTTTTTCCAATTTTCCCCGAGGTCCGACCAAAGAGGAGGACTCCTCCGGTCTAACTGAACCTTACTGGCTTCACTTGTAGATTTTTGGCAGGCCGACCGAGGCGAAGTACGCCTGCTGGTTGCCGTTGCCAAGGGAACAATTTGTACACAGTGTGCTTTCGAAGCTGATACGTCGAACGTGTTTCCTCGAACAGGAGTTTAACGCTAGAACCAGCGACGATCGAAGCACGCTTATTTCTATCGAAGAAATTATAATGAAAGGTACATAAAAAAAAATTCGTAACGCAACGTAGACTTCATCTGTATTTTTAACAGAAAATCATGGAAAATCTTCACTGAGATTCTTCAGTTAATTTATAAAATTTCTGTAAAAAATTATTAACATTTTAACCACTTTGGTAGTTCTAGTGTTAACGCGTTGACCGCCACGCAGAGAAATGAATCTCTCATTTTTTATCTTTTAATAAAGATTTTTTATCATTGAATACTGCACATTTTACTTCAAAGTATTCTCTAATACCGATAATGTTCAAAATACATTAACTATCAACGTTCCTTTAATTTTTACAATTATAAACGTGTGAAGCATTACTTTATTGTAATTATATATTTTAGGAACCCATTTACAAAGTTTGCATCAAGGCCCAGAACTCTGGGAGTTTATCAGGAAGGAGGGAATAATAATTTATTTTTTCCACAGCTGTGACATTCTATTTCATTATTCCTTAATATAATTTTAAGCACACAATTCATAAAAATTGCATAAAAAATTTTTCATATAAGCTACATTTCTTATATTCTTTATGGACCCTTTTACAGGCCCTGCACTAAGGGCCCATACCGTTGTTACGCCACTGCACGTTATCTAACAATTTGCTTTGGAATAGGATTACACAAGTGTTGATAAGAACTATAGAAACCAACAGCTCTATTCTACTCGATGCATAAACCAATATCAAGAACAAATTATTGTCACGTGTTACATAACAATAATAAAATGACAGTATCTTGTACAATTATTCTCCAATTAACTCTACAATTTTTTTAACAATATTTCCCTGATTGGTATTCAATTACTCATATAAATTCTACAAATTTACAATGCATTTTTAATAATTCATTGCAAATACAATTTTATCTACCTTGCATGTTATATTTCCTTTGCTTACAATAAATTCTATAAATGCACAATCATACATTTTAAAAAATCTATTCCAAACAAAAATTTATCTCTCTTGCATTTTATACATATATCTTTTTCCTCAAATAAATACCATTTAAAATTCTCTGGTAAAAACAAATATACCTTAATTTCTACAATTCCAGTGTTAAAACAAACATGCAACCAATACAAGTTCAGTAAATTCCATAAATGCACAATCATGCATTTTAAAAAATTTATCTCTCTCACACTTTATACTTATATCATTTTCCTCAAATAAATACCCTTTAGAATTATCTGGTAGAAACAAACATACCATAATTTCTACAATTCCAGTGTTAAAACAAACATGCAACCAATGCAAGTTCAATAAATTCCATAAATGCACAATCATGCATTTTAAAAAATTTATCTCTCTCACACTTTATACTTATATCATTTTCCTCAAATAAATACCCTTTAGAATTATCTGGTAGAAACAAACATACCATAATTTCTACAATTCCAGTGTTAAAACAAACATGCAACCAATGCAAGTTCAATAAATTCCATAAATGCACAATCATGCATTTTAAAAAATTTATCTCTCTCACACTTTATACTTATATCATTTTCCTCAAATAAATACCCTTTAGAATTATCTGGTAGAAACAAACATACCATAATTTCTACAATTCCAGTGTTAAAACAAACATGCAACCAATGCAAGTTCAATAAATTCCATAAATGCACAATCATGCATTTTAAAAAATTTATCTCTCTCACACTTTATACTTATATCATTTTCCTCAAATAAATACCCTTTAGAATTATCTGGTAGAAACAAACATACCATAATTTCTACAATTCCAGTGTTAAAACAAACATGCAACCAATGCAAGTTCAATAAATTCCATAAATGCACAATCATGCATTTTAAAAAATTTATCTCTCTCACACTTTATACTTATATCATTTTCCTCAAATAAATACCCTTTAGAATTATCTGGTAGAAACAAACATACCATAATTTCTACAATTCCAGTGTTAAAACAAACATGCAACCAATGCAAGTTCAATAAATTCCATAAATGCACAATCATGCATTTTAAAAAATTTATCTCTCTCACACTTTATACTTATATCATTTTCCTCAAATAAATACCCTTTAGAATTATCTGGTAGAAACAAACATACCATAATTTCTACAATTCCAGTGTTAAAACAAACATGCAACCAATGCAAGTTCAATAAATTCCATAAATGCACAATCAAGCATTTTAAAAAATTTATCTCCCTTGCATTTTATACATATATCATTTTCCTCAAATAAATACCATTTCGAATTCTCTGCTAGAAACAAATATACCATAATTTCTACAATTCCAGTGTTAAAACAAACATGCAACCAATACAAGTTCAATAAATTCCATAAATGCACAATCATGCATTTTAAAAAATTTATCTCTCGCATTTTATACATATATCATTTTCCTCAAATAAATACCATTTAGAATTCTCTGCTAGAAACAAATATACCATAATTTCTACAATTCCAGTGTTGAAACAAACGTGCAACCAATCCATCAAGCTCAACATTATTTGAATATCGCTCCATTGACCGTCCCGGTATCGACCAATAGGAGCGCTCCACTGCACAACCTCTACTCTATCGACAATAGATAAAACAACGTAATCGGTGACGCGAGGTTGCAGCATGACAATAACTGCCACGGAGCGGCGCCTCGTTGGTTGAGCGTGGTCGCCTCCGATTGGCGCTCGGTTGCCAGCCAATCGGCAGCCTCCATCTGTCTGCCCCGGCGGCCGCTAACTCACCAACCACGTCCACGATTCGGGCATTATCGGCTAGTTCGTCGTAGAGTGATCATCCTCGTCGAACGGACTTTCGTTGTCCCCGGCGTCTAAATATGCGGTCCTTCTGCTCGTTTTTGCTTCTGCTGGTAGTTACCTTCGTCACAGCGGAGGTCTATCTCGAGGAGAAATTCTCCGACGGTGAGTAAAAACCTGGTTGAAACGTTTCCAACAATAATTCCATTCTCAATCCAGTCTCTCCATTTCGAAATCTACGTCCGATGACCAAACCGAGTCTAGAACGATCAGCCGATCTTTCCTTCCACCTTTTTCAACACGAACCACGCCCGGATAATTAATTCTCGATAATTTTTCATGAAAAAATTGCTCCATTTTTTTTACGGAGTCGCCCAAAAGTCCGATAAATTTCCGCAGAGAACAAACGGTGTATTTCTCCTTGGTAACCACACGCCCTTACCTCGATCGTTGCAGCGCCGTGTGCGCACACGAGATTCTGCATAATTAATGCTAGCTCTCAGGATCGAGTATCGTGTAATTGTTTACGATCCCATATGCCAGGCAGAAAAATCGAAATTTCCGTGAACGTGGCACGGGCGATCGTCTCGTGGCTAGGCCCTTGAGCATACGCTCGCGTTCCCCCTCGACATGACGCGCAATCGATTGGTTGATCTGCGTTCAACGCTTCGAGAAATAAACTCGCTCGTGCCTCGGGGAAAACGTGTCGGCCCGTTGCGATTATATATCGCGTTTCAGATTCGATCTTGAAATTAATTTCACACGGATATTGTTCCCGAGCGAGATAATCGAGGGGAATATCGATTCCGGTTTAAATACGATTAACGACTTTCGTTAGTATATTAACACTAGAACTACCGGCGATTAAATTAGAGTTATTCCTACCAAAGAAATCAGAATGATAGGTATTTCGAAAAATACCTGTAATAAGGGTTACAATTCTTGACGCATATTTTTTACAGAAGATTGCGGAAAATTCTCAAAAATTCATTATTGTAAATTTCTATGAGAAATTATGAACAAGTCATTTTGACTCGTTCGGTAGTTCTAGTGTTAAATTCTCGTTTGGTTAGAATTTTCCTTAAATCGAATACTCATCATTTTGTTGGCACAATTTTTCTTTTTGTACTTTTAAATTTAATCTTCGAGCGTGTTAGGAGTTGACGAAAAATTTTTACGGCGTCTTAACGAATCGATTTTTTCTTCTCTTTCAGATACCTGGGAAAAAACCTGGGTCTACTCTGAACATCCCGGTAAAGAGTTTGGAAAATTCGTCTCCAGCTATGGAAAGTTCTGGAATGATCCGGAGAACGACAAAGGTAGGCGTAGAGAATTGACTAAAATTTTGAGTTTATTTATCTTTGTGGCATAATTTATCGGGTCATTTTTTTTCAACTCGCAAACAGGTATCCAGACGTCCCAGGACGCGCGATTCTACGCTCTCAGCAGAAAATTCAAGCCCTTCAGCAATAAAGACAAACCGCTAGTTATCCAGTTTACCGTTAAACACGAACAGAACATCGATTGCGGCGGTGGATACGTAAAAGTATTCGACTGCTCGCTGGACCAGAAGGACATGCATGGAGAGAGTCCGTACGAGATTATGTTTGGTAAGAATAATTATTTTACTGAGACAGGAACAGTAAAAGGCCGAGCCTAGAGTCACTGGTTACACCCTGTGGTGTATTGGTGCTAGAGGATCTCGGAGATTAAATTCTGACTTATGCCCTGAATGTGTTAATCATACATATTTCAGGCACCAGTAAAGAGACATTTAAGAAAGAAAAAAAAAATATTCAATATGGGAGTGGTAAAAATATTTTCCAATATTATTTTTGGCCGCAGTTTCGGAAGGCCCCGGTAGCCAATCGATATGAAATTTGGAGGGGAGGGGGGAGGAGTAGGGTGGACCCTAAATGTAAAATTTTAGCTTCGGTCGATTATTAGTTTCCGAGATATTAATAAAAAAACAAGGAAAGAAAATGCTCGATATAGGAATTGTAAAAATATTTTTCACTCTTTTTTTTTCTTGTTTTTTTTTTCCTGTTACCGAAATACGTACTTTGATATGTATCTGGCAGGATTCCAAGAAACATGATCCCTACTAAATGAAATACTTGTGCACAGGACCTGATATTTGCGGACCTGGAACAAAGAAGGTTCACGTCATCTTCAGCTACAAAGGCAAAAATCTTCTCATCAACAAGAATATCCGCTGCAAGGACGATGTCTACACTCACTTGTACACTCTGCTCGTCAAGCCTGACAATACTTACAAGGTAAGACGCAAAATGAACCGCAACACAGAATTAAGCTAAAGTGTATCGAGCCTAGAGTCACATGTTCTCATTGATTTCTTGTGGAGAATAAGTGCTGGAGGATCTCGGAGAGCAATGATTATCTTGTTCGTAAAGTGTACATAAGTCGCATTACTTATTTACAACAGTAGCAAAGAACGACATGTTCGACATGAATTTTTTTCTTTTATCGAAAACATTATACCAAATAATTTTATTCAAACCTTTAACCTCGCTTTCCAGGTTCTGATTGACAACGAAGAGGTAGAATCCGGAGATTTGGAAGCAGACTGGGACTTCCTTCCACCAAAGAGGGTCAAGGATCCGTCTCAGACGAAACCAGAGGACTGGGATGACAAACCCACCATTCCTGATCCGGATGACAAAAAACCAGAAGACTGGGACAAGCCCGAACACATCCCCGATCCAGAGGCCACTAAACCTGAAGATTGGGACGATGAGATGGACGGAGAATGGGAAGCACCCATGATCGATAACCCTGAATACAAGGTTAGTTTTGTCGCTTCACAGAAAATTACCTTAACAAAATATTAAGTATTAAAAAATCTATTTAAATTTATTTGTTCGTGTTCAGGGTGAATGGAAGCCTAAGCAGATCGACAACCCCAACTACAAGGGACCCTGGATTCATCCAGAGATGGACAACCCCGAGTACACCCCTGACCCAGAACTCTACAAGAGGGACGAGATTTGTGCAATCGGTTTCGATCTTTGGCAAGTGAAGTCAGGAACCATCTTCGACAACGTCCTCATCACGGACGACCCTGATGTCGCTCGTAAATTCGGCGAAGAAGTCTGGAAACCCACTCTTGTAAGTATCGGAAGAGGTTATGGTTGACCCTTTGACTACGAAAGGCGTATATATTCACTAAATTTTTTTCTAATTATAATATGTACAAGACTCAGCTATAATTATGCGTTTAATAATTTTATTCAAATTATAATTTTGCATCATTTTCTCAATTTGCATCAATTTTTTATCATATAATTTTGCAGTCAAAGGGTTAATTATCACGGTTAAATTTAAAGTACAGTGATGTAAAAAGCGTTGCTGATTCTAATGAGCGATAAAAAAAGCTGGAATTCCTCGTTGCTGAAGTTTTATAGCTGAAACTATCTTGTTTTTAAATACAAGGTAAGATAATTCTATTCTGCGGTTACGTTCGTGTTCCAGGAAGGTGAGAAGAAGATGAAGGAGGCTCAGGACGAGGAGGAGAGAAAGCAGAGAGAAAAGGCGAGCAAAGAGAACGAGGACAACAAGGACGACGATGAGGACGAGGACGCGGATGAAGAGGACAACAGTGTCCCTGATGCTGAAGTAAGTTAAATTCGTTTAAAAAAAATATTAAAGAATCATCTTTCTAGTTCCTCGGCGTCGATGATGATCCTATTTAGCTCTGATTCATACTGATTAATAAAATGGCTGGAATTCCTCGTTGCTGAGAATAAAATTAACAAAAAAAAAGTTACTCCCTCATTTTTAAGCTTTGACGTATATTATTACAATTAATTTTTCTTTATTTTCCTGTGTTTTTCAGGAGCACGACGAATTGTAAATAACGTGTCGTGATCGACACGAACACAGACTGTATTCCAGGAGCTGTGTGGCCGCGACACGCACCAACTTCCCATGAAAAACACAAAAAAATTATAGTGACACAAAAGAAAAAAAAGAAAAAATCTAATCATTGCCATAAAAACGAACGGATCCATTTCGATCGAACGAAATTTACGAGAAAACGAGACACCCCTTGAATTTTTGAAAAATTTGAAATCAGTGATAGACCCTCAGAGTTCTTTTTTTAATTTTCTTCTATTAATCGAAAGATGGCTTCTTCGTTCACCTAGTCTTCGATCGTTCATTCGCTCGTGTTCCGCGAAATTTACCAGTGAAGGTTCATGTCACGAACATTGAGTGTATCGAGAGAGAGAGAGAAAGAAAAAAAAAAAAAAAAAAAAAAAAAAGCCCA
>SMSQ01026093.1:91133-106054 GCA_019453375.1 Ctenoplectra terminalis
TTTTTGTTTTTTTTTTTAATTTCTAGGGTACTATTATCGTCTTTATTATATCAAGTATAGGCGGACACACAGCGTGGAAGTTTGAACTACCTGGTGGTATACCAGTGGGAGTAATATTTGAAGTGTTACTGTACGTCACCGCGATTGTATCTAATTTGCCTGTGGTTTTGTGGAATATATACAAGTCAGTCCAATTGTATCGGAGTGCTTTATATTTTTTTCTCGGTCATTCTTTTCTTAATGAAAAATAATTTTAATTTGCAGATCTTACAGGGACAAGACTGGTAAAATGCGAACATTCCTAGACGCTATAAGACCTTTGCTACCTCTAGCAGTACTCTTCGCGATCTCAACAATTTGGGTGATCCACTCGCCTAGCAATATTATAGAAAAGGATCCCAGAATAGTTTTCCTCACCGTTGGAACCATTTTCTCCAACATCTGTGTAAGATACCTAATTAACACGTTACGCGTCACGCCGACGCTGAAATTTTCGTTTAGGCGTCGTTGATTTCCCAAAACTGACAGTATCAATTTCTAAAAATAATACCTTATAATTCATCAACGAGTTATTAAATCACATCAAACAAAGTTACCATCTTCCTTCGCAGGCCTTTACAATTTTCTTCTTAACCCTTTCGCCACGGGCGGGTCCTCCGCCGCGGTACTTCTGAACGGAGCGCCGCGACATCACTGCACGCCGATCGTCAGCGAGAGTACCGCGGCGGAGAACCCAAGCTGCTTGAATGTTTTCGAACGAAAAAATTGTTCTCCAAAGGGTATTTATAAATAAAGAGTATTCCAGGATATTTATAACGTCTTAGTATGCGCTCTTTAATTTATAGTATGAGAGGAAGTAACATTGTGCAATATGGTATAATATAATATAATAAAACAATATAACACAATTCTACAAATAATACAAATAATATTGCGGAGAGCAACTATAGTGGCCCGTAGTAGCGAAAGGGTTAAATTCCAAATTATTTTGCGACCAAATGTTTCCGAATTATTATCACAGCACACAGCCTAAAGGAAAGTCGACCAAAATCGACGTGGCGTTTAACGTGTTAAGTATCTAAAATAAAGTCATCGAATCCATGGAAATTAATATCGTCTAAAATTTACAGTGTCGCTTGATTGTCTCGCAAATGAGCAACACCAGATGCGAGTTACTATCATGGATATTGCTACCCATAGCAGTTGCGGCCGTTTTCTCGTTTATCTTGCCTAGCGTAGATTTGGTATTTACGTACATCGTTGCCATCATAGCTTTGTTAGCACATATTCATTACGGAGCGTGCGTGGTAAGATTTTTATTAATTCAAACTTTTGGTCATTCAATTTCTTTTGGTAATTATTTAAAAGCGTGGTCATCTCGAGGAGTTCAATGAGCTTGAAATACGAGGAGGCCACACTTCTGAAAAAATTACCATATATTTATTTTTCTTAATTTTACCATTAATATTGTATATTATTGGTTTAGGTGCGTCAAATGTGTCGCCACTTCCGTATCCATACATTCCGTATCAAAGATCGTATAGATTGACTACTTGCCGACGATACATATTAAAAATGAAGAAATTCGAACGAAATGTCGGAGAAAGCTACGAACGAGTAAGGAGACAAACGTAAGCAATTTATGAATTACGATCGGTAAAAAGAATAGAACACGTTTCGGCTATGAATAAGCGAATACTGGACAGTGGATAATGATAGTTGGTTCAAGCATTCGATCATCGCTGATCACATATTAAAACGAGAAAAGTACCTGTTAAGTAATCTTATTTATTCGTTCGCAGAGGCATAAAATTTGTTTTAATTCTCATGTTGCTGTGATATAATTACAGAATCCACCTACAAGCTACTCTCGTGCCTGTATGCTCTTAAATCAGTTTGCATTTTTTTAACCACATCGTTGTCTTTTTGTGTTCTGTTCGTAACTCTGACTGTGCTTAGAGCATTTATTTTCGTGGATGCGTGACTTCTAGCTGTAGCGCTGCGAATTCTTCGTTTTTAACATGTATTGTCCGAGAAGTGAGATTACAAATCCGGCCTGTTCGGTTCTCAAACCGGCAACGAGCAACGTTTTTCCCGATTAGAGAACCGTAGAAACGATTTTCTTCGTCTTGCGGCAATTTTTCAAGACCTCATTTGAGTGACTTGTTGGCGAAAAAAAGGTTCACGCCGGTTGTGAAAACCGAGCAAGCAGGATCGATGAACTTTGATACGAATCGAAGAGAAGAGAGATGTAACGTAAGTGTACACTTGTAATAAGATACGTGCAAGAGGAGACATTATTTATTTTGCGTATGGATGCATGTGTATGTTATTATAATTATTAATCGGCTCCATGGAACGAAGAATTTTTGCGACTATCGATGGGGACAACGATAGAGAGTTGAATCAACAAATCTGGGGCTAAACTAAATAAGAAGTCAATCGAATTAATTAAAGAAACTAGCGAGTAATTGAACAAACTTTGTGTTTCTATTATATAGAGCAAAAATGATTTAGCAAAGGAATATTTCAAGTTGAATATTTTATCATTCTTTTTTTTTTCTCTCTCTCTCCTTTTCTTCTTTTTTTATCATACACTAGTAATTGTACTATATCACGTATTTATTAAGTTTTCAACGTGGGAAAAATAATGGTGACATCGCAGTCAGAAATGTATAGGTGTTTCATTAACACGGAAGTCGTACAACGATTAGCTCTCGTGTCATTAGTTACCATGAGTCATCAAATTTTCGCTTTAAGAAATATTTGCCCCGTGACAATAGCAGATAATATAGAATGTATAAATGTTAATTTATTTTTAGATTCCAGTAGAATGTTCATGAACGAAAAATACGATAATCTGAATTGTAAATTAGAAGACAGATTATATTAATTGCGAAATAGTAAAACTCTTCCCACGTTGTAAAGGATAAAATGACGATCCTCTATCGAAGTTCGATGAATCGAACGTTTAAGTTTAATTGTTATGAATAAATTTAAGCCAGTGTAGAATAAATCGACTATTCTTATAGATTTCCATTGATTCCATGCATTGAAGTTGCATCGCATAAAGAAAGAAAAAAAAAAAAAAAAAAAGAAAAAACAAAAATTGTACCAGTTATATTTCTTATTCGTGCATTTAACACATATGTTACTAGTCTGTTCTGCGTTGTTAATATACGTAATATATTAGATTAACAAAGGAAATCTAACGCGTTGTATTTTGTAAGAGAGGAAGAAAATTGGAAGGTTCGTTTGAAATCTTAAATAGTGTCGAATGTTCATAGAGGTAACGAGTTTTTTGTAAAATCTAGCATATGTACATACATAGTCTCAAGAAACAAAAAAAGAAAAAAAGAAAAAAAGAATAGCATAGTGAACGTTTAGTCATCCCGAGATGCTAAATTTTTTAACAACCGAAATATTTATGATGCACTTGTGCAAATAGCAGTCGACGAGGACTAGGTAAATTGTTCCAACTATGGCACCTTTATCGAATTTTATTTCTTAGATATTTAAAGCTCTTTTCTCCGATGTAACAACCGTTTGTATTGTTTATAACTCATCGAACGTAACAATATATTACTCTCCGAAACGTTTGTTTTTGCCAAAGATGTTAAAGAAAGAAAAAAAAAAAAACAATTTTACGTATGGTGTATTGCGTTTATATATAAAACAAAAAAGTTATGTACATTTTATTTATCTAATTATGATGTATTGCTAACGCAATTAAAAGAAGCACAAAAAACAGTCTTGTTTTTATTGTATCTCGTATTTATATTCTGTAATTTCGAGAAAGAGAAACTTGCGTCAATTTTACAAGTATTTTGATCACGTTTTTTTTCTTTATATTTTAACGAAAGGTATTTCCTTGCTGAAAATTGTATTTAAACTTACTATAAAATTATGTACAAAATACATACATACAAGGGCAGTATTATCTTTTTTGTGATTTCAAATATTCTGCTTTTATTCTCTCTCTCTCTTCGGGCAAAGGGATACTGGGTTGTATATTTTTCGACTTCCGTTCGCGTATTATCTTTCCCTGAAATATTAGCAAGATACATAAAATTGCAACGTGATAACTATGGATATTCAGTAATTAACTATATAGAGTCACCCAAAATTTTTTGCAATTTCTGTAATTTTCAAAATATAGTTCACATTTGGATTCGTCATATTTGTTAATTTCTAGACAATTTGAGCTCAAATTGTATTCCTGAAATAAAAAAAGTAAATTCTATGAAAAAGTAAAAAAAAAAGTGATACATATATATTTTTGTACATTTGAGGTTAAGTAATCAATGAATTACCTGTTACGATTTCTACCTTTTTTTTTTCAGTTACTTTATCATTTTTATCGTTCAATTTAGCATGAAACTGTAAACTTAATTTTCATCTTTAATGTTTTTCGGCAAAGAAATATTACATAACCTCAAAATATTGATTACCGAACTGTAATACCTTCAAACAAGGATTAATCATTTCCATATCCTGTTTTTGCTTTATGTTTCGTTTAATTTTTTCCACTTGTTTATTTGTACTTGAATTATTCATTGCTTGTCCCTGATATTTTCGACTTTAATTTTACAATAGCTCATAACAATGGTGGCACCGGCGCACCTAAGCAATATTGTCGAATTTGAATCGAACGCAGACTTTAAGTTTAAATTTAGGTAAAAAAAATTTCAAACTTAAGTTTCTTTTCTTTATATATATATATATATTTTTTTTCATTAATTATATATTTACAGGTTGTTACAAAAAAAATAATGTAACACGCATACTCTTATAAACAAATTTTCGCAATGATAGTGACTCCTGCGTGGTCTTTTTAAAATACTTCAACTATTATCAAGGTACCTAAATATGGTCTCTGGTTGAAGATTTATTTCACACTTTACCCTCTTAATTAACTTTTAAAAGGAGTCGCATTACCTTAAGCAAACAAGTAGCCTCTCGCTTTTTTCGTAGTTTTAAAAATAGGCGATCAATTCTAAAATCTATCATTCTTTCTCGATATTCCTAAGAGGCTACCTGTTCTTGAAAATGTGGTACATAAATATTCGTATTCCTAACCTTATAGAATGGGAACACATTTTTCTTCTGCAATATTCTCGATATCCGAGAGCACGTTGATCTAACTACGGAGGAGACAACGGAGTCGACTGTCGTTAAATTACATTTTTTTATTTCTTTTTTTATTATTTTAAATGCTTGTGAATCGCGATAACGTTCTCCTCTTACAACTGATGAGCGTCGAAGATGATCAGCCTGTACTTTGTACACAAGGACAAACAGAATTGCATCTAACTCTCGAAATGTACATTATCTTTCAGAACAGACTGATTCGTGTGCCGAGTTCGTCAGATTTTTTAAAATAGAAAAGGGAGCGCAGAATAATAACAATTACAGGTACAGGAACACTATACTGGTGGAAGTACAGTGCGCTATTCGTATCCAACGATTTAAATATCGCCAAGTTGCACCTAGAAACATTTTTCAAACTTGATGCATAAAATTAGCGGTCGTAGAAAAAAAAAAAAAAAAGAAAATTTTAATCCAACTTGTTAGGGTGACTAACCAATTTACGTATTCTCGAAATTCTGTTGCACCTTTTGCCATTTCGCCACCATGCTGGAGACTTCTTTATGCTTTTTACTAATACCAATCCTCGTCTGAAATTATGTAACACAAACATAATTACTTCTTCTTAAGCTTACAGCAAAACAATGTTATTTCTTCTATCGTGGATACTTTACCCTTTTCCTCTTCTTCTCCTTCACGGTGGTCTCAACGGGAAGAGGTTCCTGTTCCGTTTCAACTTTTACTTCCTCTGTAGGTAGGGAAGGCGGTTCCGTCGTTGCTGTTTCTTGTCTCTGAGGAACACTCTCCGTTCCAACGTTCTCTATACGTGCGATATCATTGTAAAACGAATCTAGCGCAGAGACCAGAGACTCTTTAGCTGTCTTAACTGGTGGCTTCTCGATAACCTTATGATTCGTATAGATAGGGGTGTAGTCAGGTATTAGTTGAATCGCAGGCTGCACACTGTGCTTATGTGGAAGTACTAAGGCCGCTGGCTATTTAACAAAAAAAATGTAAAATTGATTACACAAATATCTGACTGTACGATATTAATTTTATATTAATTTAATAACTCACAGCGTGTAGGTGTTGATGATAAGCTGGATACTGGAGATAATGTTCTTGTACTATGGCCGCTGGATGACTTAGAATAGGAACTGTAGGATCCCTTGCAGACGCATCGTAAAGGGTACCACCTTGTGGCTGTACAGCACCGTATATTATTCTCTTCAGGGCAGTTGCAGGTATCTCGTAAGGCGCCTCCGTTAAGTCTACACCTGGAGGCAGGGGTTCCGCGCTGGTCACAGTTGCAAGGTTGGGGGGTTGAGGCGACAATAAGGCAGAGGAATGAGAAGATGCAACAGGGTTTTCCAGTTGCTTCACTTCCGTCATCACTGTCCCTTCTGGAAAACAAACTGTGTCGAATTAAGTGTAAAATTATAAAAATTGTGGACAAGAAAAATTTGTTTCGCAGAGAATCACCTTCTCCCAGTCGTTTCTTGCTTTCCAACTTGTCGTTACATTTGTCCTGTTTCCTCTTATCCTTCTTCAAATCCTCTGCGTAAATTCTTGGCGGTGGAGGTGGGCTTGGGTTTGAAATTTGGGGCGGAGGTGGAGCTTCTATGTCACTGTTCCTTGGAACCATCATGTCCTGGTTTGTGTCGCCACCTTCTTGCGATTTCTTTGGTTTAGATTTCAGTCCTTCTTCTTCTGTAGACAATAAGAATTGAATGCATTGAGAGTGAAGCGTTTGAAACACTCCTGGAGCTTATTCTAGCGGGCCCAAGGATGGCCCAAGGAGTTAGGATGACTTTTAAAGGCTTCCTGCGTGTAAGAAAAAATTATCTCAGTAGCAATTAGGAGTAAAACCAATAAAACATGACCGTACCAGGTATAATGATCTCTTCCTGTTCCGTAGGAGGAGGCGTGGAACAAATTTCCATCTCTTCAGCGCCACCGGCGATGCCAGTATCCGGATAGGTCCATTGCGTAATTCCAGTGGTAGTGTTCTGGTAATAATATCGCTTATGCGACCTGGAAAAAAGCCCACAGGTGGATGTAGCACGGCGACGAATAAAAATGACTTACTTGCATGATTTTTCTTTTGTTTTTTTTTTTTCTTTACACTGACAAACTTTCGAGGGACGTTACTCCGTGAAAGGAACGTCCTCCCGAGTTCTGAAGCGACTTATTAGCTAGAAAACAATCAGTTAATACTCCTACCTGCAGCTCGGCGTGCCATTAAGTCAGCGAGGCCCTTTTATTACAAAAGGATTAAGTGTTACTTAGCGGTTACATAGAAGGCGCTGTCTTCCGCAACACGAACATCGAGAATTACGTCGACAACGTCTGCGTTACGCTAGCGGAATATTAAGCGGATTGATTATGCGTGTAACTAAGGGTACAAGAGCCGGAAGATGACTTTCGAAGATATACGGCGTCGTGCACTCATCGAGGAACCGAGAGAAACGTTCTTGAATCGTGGCGTTTGAACACATTGTTTAACAAGATGGAAATACAACTTTTCATGGAATGTATTTTTTTTTTTTTTTTTTTTTTTTGAACAAGAAAAACAAATTGCGTGTATATATGTGACATTAATCATAAGTACATAGTATGCAACGTATGAGGATTTGGAGAAATTCGCGTGACATGTGTGGTATGACTATTT
Source organism: Ctenoplectra terminalis (assembly GCA_019453375.1). Lineage (NCBI taxonomy): Eukaryota > Metazoa > Arthropoda > Insecta > Hymenoptera > Apidae > Ctenoplectra > Ctenoplectra terminalis. The sequence goes on from SMSQ01026093.1 coordinate 98,893, forward strand.
ACTAGTTACTTTGAATCAATGAATTTTTTCCACGAATTCAGCTTCTTTGATATCCGAGTTCCTTCACGTGGTTTCGTCCAAGAACTTGAGCTAATGATAAGAGCTTCTTTCAACACTTAATATTTTCTTCCAGCAACCTTCTTCGTTTTCACCTATCCCTTTAAGTTAGCAGACTTTTTTAACACTCACATTATTTAAGATCCCTTTTTAATATTTCTCACGTCAAACGTTGAGATCTGATTTTTAATTATCTCATTCGGTTGCATCGTTCGATACAGTTTCTGTTCCTCCGCCTTGCTGGAACCAGCGATTGACTCTCATCACTTTAGAATTTTATCTCTTGAGGTATTCGAACGTACTGGATAAGCTTCAAGTCTTTAAGTCACTACACGATGTTTCTAATTATATTTAGCTCTTCCATATGCTCTTCGTTCATAGTTTTAAATATACAATGCACATACGGTCTCTGAGGCCCCACTCTGAACACAGACCTAACTTTTTATTATCGTTTGTGATAACGCGGTGTGATTCGCACATTTATGTACAAATAAAACCTGTACTTAAATGAATTTAAATTTAATTTAAATGCTATCCCTCCCCTCAGGGGATGGAAATACAATTAATGATCCTAAAAACTTGATAAAGAATTTCATAATGTCTTACTCTGAAATTGATAAAATCAAATTGATTAAGTCTCTATTTTCTTAACAAACATACCACAATTTTTTGTTTAATTTTTTTTATACATTATTAGGAATCGTGAATCAAAGAGAAAAAAAAAGAAAAAAAAAAATTGAAGTACTTTTTGGAAGAAAAAAAAAAAAAAAAAAAAAAAAAAAAAATTGAAGTACTTTTTGAAAAAAAAAAAAAAAAAAAAAAGACTAAGAACAGAAAGTTCTAAGGTACCACTCGTTAGCACCTTTAAGTGTCTCGCTGTAATGATACGTGCAAAGATTACGTGACTTGAAGATTTTTAGAATAATGACGTGTATAACATACACGATGTCTTGTATGGAACGATTCATGTTTATTTATACGAAATAATACACAAATTTTAGATGGTATACTATACCTATCCCATTGACAAAGCCATCCAGGTGGTGCGGCATCTTGTTCCAAGCGTTCCAATTCGTGACTGGTGTCAGTCAACCATCTACGCAAGTAATTCTTTTCTAAGCAACCTGCTTCCCACGCAACAAACAATGTCTGCAATATAACACATAATATTACTTCCTTAATTCTCTATCACAGTTACTGCTATTAAGACTCATAAATGTAAGACGTATACACTTTGCAAGCATTGCAAGTGCTGTAATTAAACAAAATGTAATTTTATTTACTTGTAGCTGAATAGACATCATCTGAACTGGAGACACGCCTGGTTTCCCTTCCGATAAAAACTTAAGTTTCTCAAGTATTATCTGCGACAGTAGATTAACTTCTTCTTCGTCTTCCTTCGACTCGCCACTCGCTTCCTGTGTGTTCGTTTCCTCTTCGATGTTACTAGACTCTTCTTTGAAGTTAGCAGTATTTTCCTCCACGTTCTCGTTCAACAGACTGGATTCCTCCTGGTGGTCGGTCTGAGGCTCGCCAAGGCGTTCGTCGCAAGAGTTCGTTTCCTCGCGTTGCGCGTCTACTTCTGACTTACTTGTTTCATTATCCTCGTTCACTTTCGGCTTCGTGGATGGAACTGAAACCGATATGTCTTACCGTTAATCGGACATCGAGTAATTAACCCTTTGCACTCGACTGGCGCCGCTATAGCGACGCGCATAATTTTCTTCAGAAATTAAGTTTCAAAATAAATTCTGTATCTTTGTCGATTCAAACACTTCGTCTGTTTTAAAATAAAATAAATTAACCCTTTGCACTCGACTGGCGCCGCTATGGCGACGCGCATAATTTTCTTCAGAAATTAAGTTTCAAAATAAATTCCGTATCTTTGTCGATTCAAACACTTCGTTTGTTTTAAGATAAAATAAATTAACCAAGTAAATAAAAAATCGTAAACATTTGTAATTTTCTGTTTCCCTTTCCAAAGGAACACTAAGTTTTCACAGTGGTTCTTTGAAACTTAAAAAAGTTCGCGAGCGCAAAGGGTTAATAAAATACTCTTACCATCGAACGCGATACGTTTTTTCCTCTGGAAGAATTTGCTTCTACCGTGCAAATTATCGAGAAACTTATTTCCCTTCTGCGAATCCTCCTCCGACTTGGCTCCTGACTCATCTCTGCACTCTGACTTCTCAGAGGTGTCTTCGTTATCTTCTTGCGTGTTTTTTCTTTCATTATTGATATCGCTGTCGTTACTGTCCGTCGTTCGATTGTCGTCCGGCAGAGTTTTGCGCGACGACACCGATTCGGTGGTCTCGTCGGTTTGAGGGATTGGGAACAGAGCCTTCCTCTCTTGCTTGACTTCCGATTCTTCCTCGGCGTCTGAATCTTCGTCGTAACCAGGTACCAGAGAAATGCGGAAGTCGACGTCGGGGTCAACGCTATGTTTGCTACCGCTTTTTTTAAGACTATCACTGTTAGCCTTGTCGGCGCACTCTTCGGTCTTCTGCACCGCGTTTTGTTGCTTGGCCTGACCTTTTAAGTACTTCTCCGCGTCCTCGGTCGACTTCGAATCCGACGATTCTATCGTTGATTCTTCCACGGTATCCTTCTTCTTGTGCTCGGTATTCAGAGTCTGAGAAACTGACGGTAACTGCGGCTGCATCACCGGAGTCGGCGAAGGAAACTTATCGTTGCTCCTCGACTTTGCTACTGAACCTGTGTTTTTTGATTCAGTTACGGAGGATGCTTCGCCCTTCGAATGGTTCTCCTCTGCCGTGTCTGAATCGCTTTCCTCGCTTCCGTAGGATGTGATCATTTCTATTTTTCTAAATCGTTAAATTACTTTTTTTTTTTTTTTTTCAAAGGACGCTATTTAATTTAATTTATAGGTACATACCCATCGTCCGAGTCGTTTTCCATGGTATCGGATGTATTCGCGATGTCCTGATCAGTTTGAGAGTCATGTTTTTGAACAGTCTCGTTGCAAATATACCTGTTTCGATTTCGGGCCACTACTTCCCTCGGTATCATACCTTCCGGTATGTTTTCGTGGGTTTGCTGATCTAACGAAATTACGCGCAACCTATTAGAGAACTTGTATCTGCTGAAATAATTATAACAATGGTATAATAAATGTAATTACATGTAACGGAGGAAAAATCCACCCAATGTGATTCTTGAGCCGAGAGTGGTTTCATAGCGGAACCTGCTTTAACATTGTTCTTCAAGTACCGCAATTCTTCTGGCATCTCCCATGTTACTTCGTTGGTTTCAATGTGCCAGTAGTAGGGATAACCTGAAGATTCATCTAAACACTCTCGCCACACTGCAAAGATGTTTGTAAATGTAAATGTAGTAAAAGTAACGTGGAATTTGTGACCGTAACTGTTTTTATCGGCTCTTATAATATTTTTTGAATTATAAGATAAGGTCTTACTAAGTGCCTGCTGGTTCATATGATGCGATACGCGTGTATTTGAATTTGTAGTTAAGGCAGCATTGCCGGACTCATTCGAGAGCGGCTGCTTCGGAGCAATAAGCTGAATCTCCTGCAAAATTCCAAATACCATAAATTACCGTAGTGTTCTTCGGTAAATGATTCAGTAAATGAAACAGTACTTGCCTTAAAAAAATTATTCACTTGATCGTCTAACTTACAATCCTTCTTGGACTCCTCGGTGTCACTATCTGAATTATAGTGGCAAAGTAAATTTGCCAGAGGATTTGCAGGTACGTTTTGTCCATGGTAATCATTATTCATATGCTTGCGTTTATCTAAGAACAATAAAATAAAATCAATATACAAGTTTCTCTTAATAAATTATTATTCTTTTTCATCGAATTAAACGTATGTTACAAACTGTAACCTGTTATAGAAAAATTTACAACTTCGTGCAGATCTGGAGTATTGAAATAACATTTAAAAGTATTTATAGTACAATAAAAATTTTTAAATTAATAAAAATCTTTACTTTGCAAATGATCCCCATGAGAGCCGGATTGCGACTGGTTAAGTTCTAAAACAGGCCTCCTTTGACGTCGCTTCATAATAAAACATAAGTTGTATATGTTACGGACAATGGAAATATCTACAAAAATAAAAATTAAATAAGTGGAACGTAGGAGCTACGTAGAATTATTTGACTCGTCATCATAAATCCGTATTCTAATTTTACGTACATTTAAAATGGAAATATACGTTTTTATAAACAATACATGAAACTTGATCATAACCTCAAAATTTTTTACCGTTTCCCTGACGAATTGCAAACTTAATTAAAGGACTGAAAATAGAGCAATTCGATCACGATTACGGAACGTACAAAAATACAATATTGTACGCTTTACACATTTCCTAAATAGCTTCTAAAAGTACCAGACATTACAAAAGTGAGGTTATGCTAAATTACAACAAGAACACATCTTCCCCTTCTCAAACGTGTTCGATCACTGAATGACTTTTCTCTAGTCGAACAAACCAGAGAACTATTTTACCAACCCTGTACGCCATCGCTTAAAATATTTTCAAACTTGGACCAATGCAATTCACGGTGGCGGGAAATTTAAAATTGTAGACCGTCGACAAAGAATTTGATTCCTGTTTAAAACAATATTGCCTAAAGATATAAATTCTAAAAGGAAAACCTGAAAGAAATTAAGTTTCTTCGATTAAAGGGATTCGATCAAGAAATAAGTACTTATAACATATTTATTTATAATGTTTTAGTAATATACTCCTTACCGTAGACATATATTTATATCATATGGCAGCATAGTATTATGACATTGTATAATATACGTGAGGTGACTGACAGAACGATTCATATTTTTAATCCTCTTTGTTTTCTGGTCAAAGACCGACGCAGCAATCGTATTTTCTACATTCATACACACTCGTTCGTGCATTTTCACACGCATACGCTCATCCACGTCGTTCCAGCCCCGTTTCTACGCGCATCTAGGAATTTCTTTCTTTTTCCCCTAGCAATCCATGTCGTGGTAACTCCTCAATCGCGAATCGATCGACGCTGGAACTCAAAATGTCGTGTCTCGACTCGCAAAAAAATTGTATTTCCCGGCTCACTTCCACCGTCGTTTCATTTTTTTTTTGTTTTTTTTTTTTCTTTTGTTTTAATTAGTTATATCAGGCTAATGGGCGCGTCGCAGCGCGCGCGCTCGCGTGCACCGACCTCGAGTGCGAACCGGCACGATTAGTCGACAGTTGACGATCGCAACCAAGTTATCTACATATGTATACGTATAATATATGCAGCTCGTTTACTATGCTTGTAACATTACCTCATACTTATTCGGCTAGTTAAAATATCAATGTACATTATAATATACTCTAATAACGATAATGCAACATCGTTAATTTATTATGCTTTGCAACTTAGAAAAATAGTCCTAGCTAGGCGTGGCCGCGTCCCGTGGGACCTCGCGATTTTTTTTTTTTTTTTAAGTTTCACTAGGGATTTATTTGCCTATCGACAGATCGATATTGATTTCCCTAGGGAATTTATTCTTTCAGGTCACCAGACTCGATAGAAACACCTGGCGATCGTACCAACTTATGCATAATGTTCCTATCTCGCGGTTGGCCAGACTGGAATCCTCGTTTCCCTAAAAGAATAATTCCCTGCAACGATAAAATGGTTTATCTGCGTAGAAAATCTAGCACGCAATATTTAATTAAAATTCACATTTGATTTTCATTGTATTATTGGTTGATTGGATAATTCCTGAAGACTTAAATTTTGATTAAATATTGAATATAGATCGTTCAAGAAATTAACATAAAGGCAATGAAAATTTATCGACTCAATCGGAGCCAGGAAGAATTAAATAATCATTTCTACGCCTATGGGAAATATTCCAGAAGATTATCTAATTGACTAGATTCCACGTTGCGTCTTCGTAATTAAAAAGCAATTCTTTCTAGGAAATTTGAAAAAAAAATTCCTAGATTCCCCATTGCGAGCTCTATTAATCCCCAGAATTATTTCCCCCAGGCGATTTACGATGAGTTTCCAATTACCCTAGGAAATCAAAGATGGCAACATTTTTGTCGTCAACGGAACAATAATATTGGGTAATTACGAACACTTAACAAGCTCACCTGATGATTGTTTGTTAATAAGTCAATTGTTTATTTGTTACCTTTCAGCAATTAAACGAACGTTTAGCAAGAGCACGCGATGCGGTCACGGCACGATAAAATCTATTAAAACAATCAACGGAACAACGGTAGTACTACCTCTCTGAAATTGTCACGCTCTACTATATGTCTACTGTTGATTTATAATCCGATCGACGATCGCGCGCACCGTCGATCCATCCTCTTGAATTAGTGTGGACTTAACACTGACTAAATTATCACCGGAATCGGCGACGTTAGAACCCTACCTTTTACCATTTTTTTACTTGCGCGAGATTTATCGATTCGCTATCAAGCATCATCCTTAGAGTGTTGGCTACCAACCGGAATAAGAAACACTATATACTAAAATTTCTCTAGATATAAAGCTCTATTCTTAACGAATTATTTGTATGGTTGAAATTTTAATAAAAAGGTCAAAATATAGAAAAAAAATTATGTTAGCTTTTTACGAAAGGAAACTGAAACAACTAAAGAATAATATACAGTGATAATAACTAAATAAAGATTAACAGATGTACAATATTTAGGTTAGAATCCTAGTACTGTAAAAGGGATGGCATGAAACATGTAAATAACTTTGTTCGTTTATATTGGAGTAAAATTTCTAAATAATCTTCTTAAAAGGAATGACTCAAGATAAATATATGTTTCTTTACCATTTTGTTGATTCAAAATTAACGGGACTTTTTATCTCACTAGCGATCATGTTGGTAGCCTACACGTGGTAAAATGAAACAAAAATAAAGCGTGGCCTCTAGCTTAACCGATTCCCGGCTAATTAGTAACTAATCAACCCTTCTCACTCGAACCACATTTTACCTACGTCGTTAATATATTCGTGTTCGTTATTCGCGCACAATATCTAGTAACCCGAGGAATCCCGCGCGCCTCCATTTTTTCCCCAGACGATTCTGTACACTCGCTTGCACTGCAAAACGCAAATGA
>SMSQ01026094.1:15485-26113 GCA_019453375.1 Ctenoplectra terminalis
AAACTGCTAATTTTCTATACTACGTTGATGTTACAAGGATGCGTTGTTATTTAATTTCCGGTACCTAATGAAGTTAAGAAAAGACGGTGATTCATTTTCGAACACGAAGGACATTTTACTAGCCATTGTAAACTTTACCACCGAAACATTTTTCCAGTGAATTTCAACGTCCCTTGTTCCGCGATAATTACCGTTCTCGGTTGTTTAAACCGTGCGTATTGGTTTGTATCAATTTAGATAAAGGAAACTTACAATACCGATGCTGCTCGGTAAGTACTCGACAGAACGATCGATAAACTTATAAATAGTTACCACTTAAACGCTTCGAAACAATCAGTTTTCATGTTTAATCTCTTAAGTTAAAATTACTCTTAAACTTAATTTCTATCAATTTAAGAGAAACTATCAACTTCAACTGTCAATCGATGAAATCGAATCTTAAAAAAAAAAGATTATCGAGCCAATCACGGTAATACCTTTCTAAATCGAGGACGAAGCCATTTTTCAAACACGATACTCTTAAATTCCCGCGCTAAGCAGCGGCGCGTCCGATTGAATTGCATGTCGAACGATCGAATCGCGGATTATATGATCGTTAACGTAACGTTATACAATGTTGTCACCGTTGCCGATGAAAATCGATCCAGTATCGAACGCGTATTCTAGGGACAACCCTTTTTTTTTTTTTTTTCTTCATCGGGAACAAAAAGCACGGAGGGACAATCGCGCGAGGTCCGCCATTGGGCAATGGCGGCGTTCTAACAAGCATTTCGTTCAATCTCACGCACGAGAGCTTTCCCTTTCACCTATGAACGTGTGTTTCGCGAATTATACCTGTTTCCACGCACACGCCTCTTCTACGCGTGTAGGTTCGTTCACGGGCGACGACTTTTTGCATTTTTGCAATGCCGAACGGGGGACCTCGAGCATGGTCGTATCGATACGGATACTCCTTCGAGGCGGGGCTATTGGAATTTTGAGTCGATTCGAAAGTTTCGAATCAAGCTGGTTGCTTGGTCGAATAAAGCGTTGAACGGAGGAAGGAATGTTTGGTCGTCGATTTGTTTTATCATAGTGTTTAGAAAGTATTAAGATCCCAGGGGAAGAACACGATAAGTTGGTTTTTTAAATTTTTATATCATGTTATAATCGAAAGGTAGCATTTTAATATGAATATAGGAATTAGATTAATCAAGATTGTTCTTCTGTGGTTTTCATGGAGACCATAAAAATGATCGATAGAAAAATATTGTTATTCGCTTCGTGTTGTATTACGTTATCACAGTGTGGAGCCATTTTGAGAAAAGGTCATTTTTGCAACGATTATATTGTACGATTTTTATTGTACTTTCATTTATTCCCTACGACTTTGTCCGTTTTTATAATCATCCTGTTTCCTGACGTCTGAACAGAGATCTTGCAGCGTTAAATGAACTTTACGAGCCTCCGTATCAACATAAATTTCTATTGGAACTGCACGGAAAGTTCATTGAATATACATGGCGGAGAATCGGCTAGGGGTGAAGAGAACGACTGGTCAATAAATCGAATCGTTTCCGCGTTTTATCGTCGCGACGACCTTCGAGTAGTGAACGCGCGAGGAAAAAAAAGCTTCAAGGAGTAGAAAAATCTCGTATCGCTCAATGCATCGAAGGTCTATGGTTTTCTCTCCTGGTGAGAGGCTGGTAGGGGTAACTAGGGGAAAGGGCGATTAATTGTCTGTTTAAAATGTTGCCTAGTTGTTAAGTTAATCGTTTCACGGACTGATCTCCATCTTACATTAGAATTTGTAACAAAGTTACCAAGATGGACGGAGGTACCGAAAGCGTGGCAAAAATTGTAGAACTCGCAAACGAATTTTCACCGTAATTAATGATTTTTTAATCCGATACAAATTTATTGGATAGAAAAACAATTTCTTTTGTTTCTTTTTGTTCAGGAATCTTCGCGTATCTCAATTATCTGACACCAAAGAGTAGGAAGGAGATCCTCGAGCTATTGGTTGGTGGATTGAAACGATTAGAGTATCGAGGCTATGATTCGGCAGGTGAGAATGAATCATCGCGATTATCGAACATCTTTTTTTTTTTTTTTTACCAAAAGTGGTCAGTAGAAAAGAACCGAGAGGGTCGGGTTTTAAAATCGACCATCCCGTTTCTGGGAATAGAAAGCGAATGAAAAAATTCGTCGAAGACACTGTCCCATGCAAGTTTCATGTCGTTCCAGGCGTCGCCCTTGACAGCGCCGATGGCAAGGATATCTCGATTATTAAAAAGCAGGGAAAGGTCAAGGCTCTCGAGGAAGAAATCTTTTATCGTAAGTATACGATACTACTTTTCACTTTCTACGTACGTTGCAAATACTTTGATATAACAAATGGTAAAAACCATTCGAGACAAGATACAAAAACTTAAACGTTAAATTACAATTTATAATTTCAGGCACCAATATCGACTTTGAATCGAAGACCTACAGCCATGTTGGTATCGCCCACACCCGTTGGGCGACCCACGGTGTCCCATCGGAAGTGAACTCGCACCCTCAGAGGTCAGACACCGATCATGCCTTCGTGGTCGTTCACAATGGTAAGAATATCGTCCGGTTCTTCGTAATTACCACAAACTGTCTCCTGTTCTATAAACTCGCGTTCTTTACGAAGGTATCGTGACCAACTACAAGGAAGTGAAGACGTTGCTTCAGCAAAGAGGCTACAGCTTCGAGAGTGAAACCGACACGGAAGTAATCGCGAAGCTTATCCACCATTTCTGGGTACAGCATCCGGGTTACGCGTTTAGGGAGCTGGTTGAGCAGGTTGTTCAACAATTGGTAGGTATTATTTTTAATAATAATAACTGACGTAACGGGCGTCGTTCATAGTTGTTTGAACAATCGTAAAATTTATCGATTCACGTTAAGAGTAATAATATCATTGATAATAATTTTATCAATCATTTTAGAGATAAGGTAGCGAGTGATCTAATTTTTCTCTATATCGATAAGTATCTCGTAATACGTATGCTTAATTAAATAATAATTCCAATTCCAGGAAGGTGCATTCGCGCTGTGCTTCAAGAGCAAATATTTCCCCGGTGAATGCGTGGCGACGAGAAGAGGATCGCCGCTTCTCGTGGGTATTAAAACGAAAACGAGATTGGCCACCGATCATGTGCCCATCCTGTATGGGAAAGGTAAGTCGGCGAATATGTTCGGACACGACGATTGTTATGTTTTAATAGAGGTATTAGCGTGTTATGGAGCAAGGTATAGAGATTTGGTAAACCTTAAGAAAGATCACAAGGCTATTTTTGGTCGCTCGGGCGCCGAGGGCTACGATTTAAAATGCTGTTGATAGTATCGGTACGAGCATTGGAGACATATGCTTCTTGAGTTTTTATTGTATCCAAGGGGAAAGGCGAAGCAGTGTTCAGACAATTTTTTTTTTTGTTAACCATTAAACAATAATTATCCCTTCTATTTTCTTTGCAAGGAGGTTGGTATACGGTAACACCGCGGTGGAAATATTCTGAGAATAACTATGGTCTCTTTATGTGTCAATTAAGGATTGAATGTAAGGTATATTAATAGCATGTGTCTGACATAATCTTGATCTATAGCTTGTCTATTCTTTAAAGTAATTAATGTGTATTATCGAAGCAACACACTAATTAAGTCGCATCATTACATCGCCATCTTTCTTTTATGTATCTTTTCAATGTTTTTCAATAGCTACGTAGAGCTAAGTTACCAGAAACTTTTGTTTAATAATACTGATTAACAAACAAACGATATCAATGCCAGAGTATCTTGTTTACGCCAAAAGTATCTTCTGAAAAGTGTTTAACATTAAACTGGAGAGTAGATTATGTTTCGTAGCCGCTTGATTCGAGCAACCATTGTTTTACTTTTTAATATGGCAGTAGAACGTCGATTATTTGATCTAATAAAAAGACACATCTGTTCCATTGTATGGATCTTTGGATTTTGATAGTTTCAAGTAATCATTGTGTGAAAGAATACGCAGAAAAATTTTTCAGACTCAAACAGACAACAGAACTTAAATATCAATCAATTATATATCCATAATAATGTACAAATAATCGAAGTTCTACTATATTATACTTTGTTATACCTTAGCACGTTGTTAATACAAGGTAGCATGTTGTTTTTGTAAAATAGTGTTGTTTATACTTGTTTATTTAAGTTTTATTTGTTATTTGTTCCCCTGAACGTCGACGAAACAGTCGCTGCATGTATACTTCCTCGGTCATGAAGTTTTACATAGATACTATATGATGTTTCTTTTGCATGAACACCAATGGTTATGTTCTTCAACTTTTCGTCTCAACAGATGAACCTCCACGCGTAAACAAAGGTATATACACAACTCTACACTACTCTACACTTATCTTACTTCCATCTCAACGTTGGACCTTTCGCTCCGTTTCAAAAAAATATTTCCAACTCAAAATTTCCGATCGTTTTACGAAAAGGTCCATTGTCTGAGAAATGCATGCAAACTAATTACGCTTTTTTTTTATTTCTGTTATGTGTTTTACAAATTTTTCTCGCGACATTACCCAACATACTATGATTCTTATAAATATAATTTACTATTTAATTAAATCTTTTGTATCCGATTCACTAAATTCTTAAATTACTATCACCTTGTTTCTTCTTCCTAACAAAATTAATATTGGCTTCCTCTTATTCACTCAGTTTAATAAAAAAAAGGAGTCCAGTGTTGTGCAACATTTACACAAAAATTGTTTCAAATCCTCGGCAGAAGCTTATGCGTTCGTAGCTTTGTGATTGTACACGTTCGATCGCTCGCAGGAATTTGTGAAAAGATGTCGAACGCGTACTTTTTTTTTTACAAAATAAAAAAAGAAAGTGGCATACACCAAACATCTTTCCTCAAATTTTTCGTACATACTAGATCTCGTACACGATTCGTTCATAGAGCCAATATATCTCGTTTTCCTTTATTTTTTTTTTCTGTTCACGTTCATTATATTTTGTATTGCTGTTGTTACTGCGTTACTTGTTTGCTAATTATTTTGTTTTCTTTTTCGTCTTCCCCCCCGCATCCAAATTTGAGCAGAAGGTGAAGCGCCCACTAAAGGTAATACTTTACATTCATATACGTCTCTCTTTTCTTCCGCTTGCCATTCAATCATCCATAGCTACGCTTAAGAAAAATACAAAAAAAAAAAAAAAAAGATAAAAAAAAAATGAAAAACAACACGCTGTATTTTGTAATTCACGAACTGCTTGGATCGGATCGCAACACCGCTGTCTTGTGGAATTTAAGGTACGGCACGTGTTCTGCCTCGCTTCTCAGTACGTATACACAATTGCATTTTTCTTTCAGTATGGAAACACAGGTCGCAGAAAGGGCGGAATATATCTAACATGACAATCGAACAGATCTTCTTAACTATTTTATAAACAGGTGTTTTTTCTTCTCTCAGGAGATCCTTCAGCTTTTCTCTCTCTCTCTTTTAAAAAAAATTTTTTTTCAAGTATCGTCCACTAAGCCTTCGTCCATTTTGGGGGATGTTTAATGCCAGTCGCCATATTTTAATAAGGCTGCATCTTATACACGTTAACAATTGTACTTTTCCAATCGCTTTGTTACTACAATCGTCACCGGTCATATTATGAGTTACGCCGCTCTTGTTATCGTCGTTCCACCAGCGTTTATTTACTTAATGTCGTCCGTTAATTAGGAGTACACTGGATAATTACTGACATTATTGTTAACGCGGACTGATTTATACGTGTTACTTATCACGATCCCGGCTAATTTGGTGTGGGGCTTGTAAAAACAGGAAAATAGCACGACGTAAACATTCACGGATTATTCTTAGTGTCTTTAATCACTTCTCATTACATCGTGCTATTTTTTTTCTGTGTCAGCCACGCGTTTTATTTTAAACAGTCTAAGTTTTTGTATATGTTAGTCTGGAGTCTTGTATTTAAGTTCGAGGCTCTTGAAATTCGAATTCCGTATGATACCGTCGATTATCAATAATTATATTAATATAGTGTATCATATTGGATTCGTCAATTGCAACATGTATATAATCGAGATGTTCTGCCTGTTTGAATAGTACGAAAAAAATTAATTTCTTTTTTTTAACAGATCACCGCCCGCACGGCCGAACCGCTGAACTTCCGGTGATACCACGCAGCGAGAGCACTTCCGAGTTTCAACCGTTGGAGGACAAGGAAGTCGAATATTTCTTCGCGTCTGACGCCAGTGCTGTGATCGAGCACACCAATCGTGTCATATACTTCGAGGTAAATTATTTTTTTTATTTCTGAATATGTTTTTTAATACTTCCGTAATTTAAACGATGCCAACTCGCTTGATTATCAGGATGACGATGTGGCTGCCGTGAAAAAGGGTGCTCTTAGCATTCATCGGCTTCGTCGGTGCATGGATGATCCCCATGCAAGAGAAATCACCACTTTAAAAATGGAGATTCAGCAGATCATGAAGGGTAATTACGAATATTTCATGCAGAAGGAAATCTTCGAGCAGCCCGAGTCGGTGGTGAACACTATGAGAGGACGTTTGAACTTCCAGGACAACTCTGTTACGTTGGGAGGTATCAAGGTATGTTTATAATAATCGGAGACGTTTAAGAGATAATTGGTTCTTTTTCGTAGGAATTAATTTAATAAGTATTTTATTAGGAATACATTCCTGAGATCAAAAGGTGCAGGCGTTTGATGCTCATTGGCTGTGGAACGAGCTATCATTCAGCTATTGCTACCAGACAGCTTCTTGAAGAGTTAACCGAACTACCAGTTATGGTTGAACTGGCCTCTGATTTCTTAGACAGAAATACGCCAGTGTTTAGGGACGATGTCTGTTTCTTTATCTCACAGTCAGGTAAGTTGTGTAATCAATTTTTTATTGATTTGTGTAATCATGATATACTATATTTTTGTTTTTACAGGTGAGACAGCAGACACGTTGATGGCTTTGCGTTACTGCAAAGGACGTGGAGCTCTGATCGCTGGTATCACCAACACTGTAGGCAGCAGTATCTGCCGTGAATCACACTGTGGTGTTCACATAAACGCCGGTCCTGAGATTGGTGTTGCCAGTACAAAGGCTTACACTTCCCAGTTTATTTCTCTTGTGATGTTTGCTCTGGTTATGAGCGAGGATAGAATCTCCCTTGGCAACAGGCGCCAAGAGGTATTAATAGTTTCTTAACGTTTTTTCATGATCTTTAATATTGTGTGATATATAGCAGTGTATAATTTATTTTATGCATTAGATCATCGAAGGACTGAAGAATTTGGATAATCTTATCCGTCAAGTCTTACAGCTTGATGAGAAAGTGAAAGAATTGGCCAAGTCTTTGTTCCAACACAAATCATTGTTGATTATGGGCAGAGGATATAACTTTGCTACGTGTATGGAAGGAGCTCTGGTATGTTGTTCAATCTTTGAATATGAGATTCTATTAATTTTCTATATTTTTCATCACAATCTTTTATCTCGATTTTCATTATTGTATTCACAGAAAGTTAAAGAGTTAACGTACATGCACAGCGAAGGTATCATGGCAGGTGAACTGAAGCACGGACCACTGGCGCTCGTTGATGATTCAATGCCTGTTATAATGATCGTCATGAGGGACCCGGTTTACGTGGTAAATAACATTTTTGACAAACCTATTTCTCCACTTTGATTAACCAACATGAAATATGGTGTTGATAAAATCTTATAATTTTTTTTACAGAAATGCATGAACGCCCTACAACAGGTTACAGCACGAGACGGCAAGCCTATCGTCATCTGCGAGGAAGGAGACGAGGAAACGAAAACGTTCGCCGACCGAGTTCTCGAAGTACCCAAGACGGTGGATTGTCTCCAAGGAATTCTCACAGTCATTCCAATGCAACTTTTATCTTTCCATATCGCGGTTCTTCGCGGTTGCAACGTGGATTGTCCAAGAAATTTGGCGAAATCGGTCACGGTCGAATAAAAAGTCAATCACTAACATCAGGGACTTATTTCGAACGCAGCGTACAATGCTCAGTCGTTAATTTCTAGTTCCAATAATTTATCGTAAACCTTTATCGTAACAGTGTTTATGCGCTGCAAAGGATAAGGACAGGGCACAGAATAACTGTTGAAATACGCCGTGATATTCTCGTGATAATATGAAAATTGTTATCGACCATGTTTAATGTGTTTCTAACTACTTAGTAATTATAGGCTCGTATTATAGTACGAGACACGATTAGAAGCAATTTAGGGTTAGCCATTCGGACCATAGTCTTTGTATTTAATCGATCTTTATACGATCGAAGACGAGTACTTTGTTAAAAATCAACGAAGACGTTCCTTAAATGGGATAATGTTCACCAAGTTTCCAACAAATTATTCCAGTGCATTTAATAATTCTATTCATATCAATTGTCAAGAAACGAAATGGACGTAACGCTTTTCAGATTACAGACTAATTGTGATTCTACTCCTTACAAACAAGTTTAATAAGACTGCAGTAGAAACAAAAAAAAAAAGTGATTGTTGTATCGTGAACTTGCGCTGTACGAGGTTTACACGTGGTTATTCTGAAAAGTGTTCGGATGTGTGTGCATGTGGATGTGTGTATCTGGTAAATCTCAATGGAGACGAAAAAAAAAAAAAAAAAAAAAAACAACCATATTGGATGTAGAGAATTAGTATAATTGACAGAAAGTATAATTTATGAATATGGTGACCGCCATGATTTTTGCTTCGATTGTGGAAAATGGCGTTTATCGTATGCTTTGAAAAAATTCGTATTTTGTACAGTATTTAAGAGAGGAACAGATATGGAATTTGATACTTTCCCTTCGATTTTGCTATGGAAGATATATTAACGAGTTGTATGCGAATTTTGTTACCGGCGCGACATATTCACGTTCGAGTTTAAAAAAGAACAAAAAAAAAGTTGTATAAAACTTTGTCTACGAAACAATTTTTAAGATTCATATAACAGAACACTCTCATTCTATCTCTTAGCTGTAGAAAAGTTGAAGTAAATATAATTCAGGAATAAATGCAACTTTTATACAGATTAATGGTATCGAGGTGTTGGAAACATAAGCACGACCGTTTATAATTTTACCATAAAATCGCATGTAATACCTTCTGGGATATATCGAGCGATAAATAAGCTCTTAGAAAAAAAAAAAAAAATATATATATATATGTTATTCATGTTAAGTTACTATAATATGTGTTCAATAAAAAAATGCATATTTAAGAGATACAAATTTTCTTCAAAAAAATATAACGGCCATAATTGAAATGTAAATGTATCGAATAAACTGTTAAAACAATATATATATATATAAGAACGATGCAGAACGATATTTTATAATACCGATATATAATTTCAATAACGCTTAATAATATACAACTATATTTCGTATATCGTGTATAAGTTAGGACGTCTTTTAATTTCTCAAGATCTATGCTTGGTGTATCGTTCTAATTGGACGTGCGCCAAAAAGCCGATCGAAGTGATACTCGAAGCTCTGCTCGGACGGCGTATGCGCCAGTAGTAAATCTCGTGTTTATGTCGGACATGCGGAATCGAGTCAGTGCGCGGTATCCCGTCTAACCAGCGACGGTACGCAATCCCTTTCCGTCTCTCGGATCGTGAGAACGTATTGAAAACCGGTGGAAATTTTTTTCCGTTCCAATATAACGAACCAATCCAGTTTTATCGTCACGTATTCTTTCACGGGCCGTGTTTATCGTGTGTATATATATATATAAAAAAAAAAAAAAAAAAACAACAACATTTAAACGCCGTTTCCTAGCGACGACTCCGGTACTTGCTCGTCGCGTTGACGAGAGGGAAAAGAGAAAATAATAAAATATAAAGTAAATTGTACCGTGAAGCGTGATCCTGAAAAGTTAGCCGCGTGGCCGAGCATAATTCCAGGTGCTAAATTTAAATGTGTTGCCTCGATCCCCTTGGGTTATTTCGCCTAGGTTGGCTGCGCTCGAACGGCTCGCTACCGAAGCTCTGTCGTCAGCCCTGCCGGCAGTGGTATCGCTGTTGACCGTCGTTACCAGGCATAATACGTGGTCGTGGTCGCCATTGCCGGCGGTAGCGGCACTGTGAACATCGTCTGCGCCATCGCGAGCTCACCACCACTACGCGAGTCAGTCGACGGTCTGCCGGCGAGCAGTGCGGACGCGTCGTGGAACGATTCAGTTATCGTTGCCCGCAAATATTTGTTGGCACGACCGCGATTTGCCCCACCGTCGGTGCCACGGTAACGCACGGCTCCCGCGGACAGAACCATCTTCCCCTCTGCCCGGCCCGACGACCCTCCCTCCCGACGGTTACCCGGTGTTCTACCAGCGCCGCGGCGGTTCCCCTCTATTGATCGAATTTGACCTGCGAAGTTTCCCCTAGCGTGTGCGGTAGTGGCGGCCGGCAGTGGCTCTCGCGCTTACGTTCCTCGGTTAGTGCGGTAAATAATCGCGATACCTCGGCATGGCTACTCCGAACGCCTGCACGCGGTTTAGTGACAACTACGACCTCAAGGAGGAACTGGGCAAGTAAGTAGAAAAAAAAAAAAAAAAAAAAAAAAAAAAA
>SMSQ01026094.1:26553-38208 GCA_019453375.1 Ctenoplectra terminalis
GAAAAAAAAAAAAAAAAAAAAAAACACACACACACACGCATACACAGACGCGCAGAAAACATTGACAATACGAGGTGATAACGAGCAACGAGTGAACCGAGTAGAGAAACGAGAGAGAGAAATAGAATAGAACGAAAGATTGGTTTAACATTACCGCGTGTCACGACGTTTGTTTCGTTTCTTTGTGTGTACACACTTCGTGCCTCTCTGTCCCTCTACGTTCTCCCTGTCTCGCTCGTTGCTCGTGTATTTCTACCTCTTGTGTTTATTGTCGCGATGTTTTTATTATACGCGAACTCGTGTCACGGGCGTTTCGTGTGCCCGTCGTGCGTGACACTTTGCGATCTCGTGTCAACGATCAAGCTTGTTCCTGGTAACATTCCTCGTATCATCGTCGGGACACCGCGGGTGACGATCTGTTTGGAGCGCAATTACTCCTAGCAGACGACGCTCTGTCGTCGGCCATGATTATTCCCTACGTATGCGGTGCCTCTTTCTTCTCTAGCTTTTTCCCCACTACCGGTGTTGTACGTCCGTTTATCGTTCTCTTTCTCTCCACCTTTCTCGGATCTCGCCGCTTCGCTTCGTATACGCGTCCGTGTCCCTTGCTCGCACGCGGGAGACACCCCGTTGCATTTCGTCTATATTTAAGCAGCACGGCCTGTCTGCTCGTGGCTCAGGCTCTATATATAAAGCGTCAGGGCGCTTGCTATCGTTCCTTGTGCCGTCGTGGTGGTCTCACCGTCGAAAACGAGGCATCCGCATCGTACGCGAATCTGTCACCAAATCAATACGATGTCGTCGCGCCGCTTTTTACCTTCATCCCCCTCCTTCGACCTCTTTCTCGCACTCTATCGCTCCCTTTCCCCGTGTATCTCGTTTTCGCGATTTTTCTTTTTTTTTTTTTCTTTCGTTTCTTCCGTTCCATCATTGCTCTCCACTTCTCTTTCGCCGGTATTACGATTGGTAGGTTTCATTTTATCTTTCCACGACATTCGTCTCGGTGACGGCAGGTGGTTGCAGTCTTGCATGACGTTGTCCCTAAAAAGTCACTAGATCTCTCCAGCACTTTGTTTTCCTTCGTTTCGATCGTTTTTTTCTTTCCGGTATGGTTTGTTTAATCGTTTTTTATTGTAGGGGGATGATGTTTTAATGTTTCGGTTAACTTTTATGGATCTTAATTGTTTTAATTATTATGGTTGACGCGTTTGATACTTTTAACAGAACTATATGAAGATCAAAGTATACTTATTTGTATGAAAAAAAATAAAATTATAGATATTCGAAAGAAGTACACGAACATTACATAAAGAATAAGGAAAACCAAGTTGATTTCGAGTCTGTGAAGCCTAAATACATAAAAAAAAAGCACAATGCATGGGAAATAAATCTGCATCCATATTGTTAACAGAAAATTAAGGAAAATGCTTAAAAATGCATCGGAGCAAATTTATAAATTTTCTACGAGAAGATTCAGTCATTTTGACCATTTTAGTAGTTCACGGTAGTTCTAATGTTAATTATCACGGCCAATACGATGGTTGCCAAGCGAATCTCGAAAGGTTTCCTAATTGAAAGGCTCACGACCAGGAAATGATTGGTAACGTCACGCGGTTTCCTCTAGGTTAGGAGTTTGAACGCTCTATAGAGGTGATCTTAGGAGGGCATGGGTATCGGTCTCGTGCCACCCGTGACCTCGAGTGACCTCGACTCGCAGCGGAGGAATTTTCTTTGGTCGCGAACCATGCACACGGGGTATGAAGGAAAATTTCTGACCACACCCCGTGTCTTTTTGGGAGAGTTTGTGCCACGGTCGATAAACATGGAGCGTAGAGCACGCGTAGAGCACGCGTTACATAGTGTCACCTGACTCTGCCAAGCTTGGGATGCTTCGTTATCCTAATTTTCTCTTTAAAACTACAACTGTCGACGTAATCGACCGGTTTGCAGTTTCTCATACAAATTCTGTAAATTTACCGTACACTTTTAAGAATTTTTTTGCGTCCCTTTTTCCTGCAACGAACACGAATAAAAATTTATTTTTCTTTCGTCTTATATTTTTTTTAGATACTCGTTATTTTGAATTGTTTGGTAGAAATAGGTATACTTAAGTCGTCGATGGATCTAGTATTGATACATTATTATATTACTATTATAAGCTCGTTACAATTACGTTTGCAAGAACTAAAATCGATTTAACTAAAGTTAATTTCCAACATTATATATTAAGGAGTTTTTAAAAAGAAATTGTACGGTTAACAGGTTAGAATCGATTATAGCTCATCGTGTCGATTTTATAATTTATAGCACGTTTTATTTAAATGTCGATTTTTACGATTGACTCTCAACCTTTTTTTTTAATAGCATTGAAAGTATCCTGAGAATTTTAAAGGCTACTTTATCGGTTGTTTAATTAAAGTTTCTCAAGGTTGGCCACGTTATAACGTTACGAACGGTCCCGTTTATCCGTACAAATTGTAAGGACGATCCGTGACTAACGTACCGCTTTCGGTGGCTGTTTCTGACTCTGAACGCCCGTTTCATCCAGCCACGAAAACCGAGCGAATCTAATTTGAACGGCAGCACCACGGATTCGCAATTAGGGCCGGCTGATTTAGAATATTGTCCGCGCGTGTAAACACGCCCAGTCGATTCCCGTTTGTTTTCGAGCGTGCGAAAACACGCGCCGCCCCTCTTGAATTTCGAATAATTTTCGCGCTCGAATATCGAAGCTGCCAGAAATTTTAATTACACTCCGATGAATCGAATATGGAAATTTGTATTCAAATGTCGAACGTAGGAGGATATTGTTATGGTTCGGAAAACCGGAAACGATGATCGAAGAGCTTGTTTCCAGAGTGTTTCAAGTCCAACAAACATTGTAGCGAGAAAATGGCGATTTTCTTCTGATTGCTTCAAACATCTGTGCTAACTATGGAGCATGTTAGTTTGATTAAGAAATTGCACTTTCTTGAAGCATATAATTTATGTCGAACAAAATTAGCCGATGAAGCAGGCGTTCATCGAAATATGACGTTCCTTTAGGGTTGAAGAATACGGAAGATGTTAATGTTAATTTCTTAATGGGGATACCTTCTTTTTTTTTTTTTCTCAATTTTTTTTTTACTTTGTGCTAGCTTTTAAGCTTTACTTCGCTTCGAACTACACAAGTGGCAATCTATTTCTAGACCTTCCAAGTTCCCAGCATCTCGAAACTTTTGAGCTTCGTCGAACGAGATCCACGTAACTTAAAAAGTTGAACAATTGAATTACCCGCGCATCTCTGCTGCTTACCGCACTTTAGTTATTAACTTAATTCATTGTAGTGTACATTTTTGTTCTCTGAGAATCAGTCGTTCCTTGTTTTTTTATTTTTTAGTGCTCTTTAGTTATAATCATAATTACGATTTCGAAACAATCGCTGTATAATTTTCCAGAGACCTTGTTTTCTTTCTAAAATCGAACGCCATTTTTCTAGAGCTCTACATTCATTAAAGATTCCAATTTCAATTTCGAAACAACCTATGCACAATCTTCCTTTAACCATTTCCAATAAATACCATTTTCTTTTCTAAAATCGAGCTCCATTTTTTTNATCTATTTCTAGACCTTCCAAGTTCCCAGCATCTCGAAACTTTTGAGCTTCGTCGAACGAGATCCACGTAACTTAAAAAGTTGAACAATTGAATTACCCGCGCATCTCTGCTGCTTACCGCACTTTAGTTATTAACTTAATTCATTGTAGTGTACATTTTTGTTCTCTGAGAATCAGTCGTTCCTTGTTTTTTTATTTTTTAGTGCTCTTTAGTTATAATCATAATTACGATTTCGAAACAATCGCTGTATAATTTTCCAGAGACCTTGTTTTCTTTCTAAAATCGAACGCCATTTTTCTAGAGCTCTACATTCATTAAAGATTCCAATTTCAATTTCGAAACAACCTATGCACAATCTTCCTTTAACCATTTCCAATAAATACCATTTTCTTTTCTAAAATCGAGCTCCATTTTTTTTTTAGAGCTCTCCATTCATCAGACATTCGAATTTCTATTTCGAAACAACCCACACACAATCTTCAACCCTTTCCAATAAATTCCATTTTCTTTTCTAAAATCGAACTTCATCTTTTCGAAGCTATCCATTCCCCTGAAATAACCATACACTTTCCTTCCACATCCCCTGTTCAAGTTCAATTTGGAAAACCCTACAGACAAGCTTCTCCGACGAAACTCCAGTGAATTCACCTTTACAGATTTCACTTTTCTCCCCGAACCCAATAACCCTCTCTACTTTCAATAATCGCGACGCGTAAAGCTGTTTCGTCCCTGCTATTTTCGTTAATTATACGGATATCCAACTAATTTCGGCTGGGACCAGCTCGCATAGAATCCGTGCACGTATACACGTGTGCGTGCGTCCGTGGCCCGGCATAATCAAAACATTTTCCTCGCCTCTGCGTTGAATAATTCAACGCTTCTGCCACGGCTGGCGTCTCTCTGCGATCGAACCGATCGCCTTTTACCGGTTATCGATTTCTCATCGAATCACCGGCGAGATACGGCGACGAAGAAGAAGAAGAAGCATCAAACTACCCTCTTTTGCTTGCAGTTTCGCGAAATTGATCGACGTTTGCCTCATTTTGAGGCAGATTTGATTAATGATTCCAAGTCGATTTTTCCGAGCCACGGATTTTCAGAGTCGCTTGTTAGCTTTTTTTTTCGAGATAACCTTCCTCACGTGTTCCGCGATAAGGGTGTGTTTGATTGGATTTCTTTCTGAGATCAAGTTAACCTCTTGAGGGATATTGGAACGTGTGCGTTGGCTTTTTAAATTTTTTTTTATACTAAACGGCTGTGCAATATAGTCGTAATATAGTTTTGTATTCTTTAATTTTCATTATAGCTTCAATGAAGAGGTTAAGGGTTGAATTGATTAATCATTTCGGTTCGGAGCAAGTTTATGGGAATAATTCGCGTGATTTTTTCTAGAAATTTTAGACGAACATTCGTTTTCCTTGAGATTAATAGTAACAGGGTTGTTATAAAATTTCTGTCGCAATAAATGCAACATACGGTAGCTTTGTTATCCTTAATTAGCCTCAAATATATTAAATCTTGTATTATTTAGTCGTATTGTTAAGAAACTGCAAAACTTGGGTGTCGTAAAAATAAAGTATAGTACCCATTTAAAAAAATGTCTCATTGAAAAACATGAGTGTCTGGAAATACTGTTTATAGCCACTGTATATATGGAGAATTTCTGATATTCTTGCAACTAGTTTAATAGAATTCTATCGTGTTAAGGATTTCTAGATTGTCGAATGATCCGAGGTTAAGTTGGGAATACCGAATGGTTATGGAAAGCCTTTGGTTTATTTATTTTTTTTATTTTTTTTTTATTTTTTTTTCAACGTTTAAGAGTCTGGAGAGACTTGAGAATTTACGACGGTGATCTCTCTCTTTCTCTCTCTCTCTCTCTTTCCAGTGATTTATTGCGGAGGGTGTAGAAGCGTTTCTCTGTGCGTCACGCTACGACTCGGAATATATGTGGTTTCGACGCGTGATAAAGTGTCGCGTGTTAAGAATTTATTAAAAAAAAAAAAGAAGAAAAAAGAACGGAGAATAGAAGTCGAGGAAAAACAGACAAAACGATTCGATGACACAATCGTACCGTGTTTTTATCTTTTGATTATTCAAGATAATAAACTCACCGACGTCGATTGCTTTATTTCTTATAAATGCTTTTGCTTCGTTGTTTATTACTCTTCTTTTTTTATCCTTCGTCTCGTTGTTATTTTTTCAATTTTTTTCCATCAAGTTTCGCTCTTTCCTTAAAATTTAATTGTATAAACAGAGTTAGGGGATGGTTCCTTTAATTCTTGCTGGAAGAAGCATATCGACTTCTCGATAAGTAACGTCATCAAGAAACCCGTTTTTCTCAATGAAAACTCATCAGACCTCCGAATTAACGCACGATTGATCCCAACGTTGTAACAACACTTTACATCTCGATCAAATCGATTATGTATCCAGTCCTGATTCAATTAGTCCGACGATTCATTTCATCGCGAGTTTAATTAACTTCTACCCGGATAATGATATCGGATTACGAAATCCATTTCCGTGAGATTGTTTCTCGCGATTTTTACCTACAATGCACGTCACTTAACCGTAACACGCCGATTTGTATGAGATTTACATATGAGTTAATACTAAAAAGAAAAAGAAAAAAAAAAATATTTGACACGCGTCAACCGAACATAACCCGAACCTAACCCTTTCGCAGTTCAATAAAATGAATAATTCAGAATAATTCAGAATAATTTATTTATCGTAGCATTGTTTGAAAAAAGAAAAAAAAAAAAAAGAAACACATCGTTTCAACCATGCATAATAGATTTTTATAAAACGATACAATCTAAGATATTAAATTTACAGTCGAGCCTCCGTCGAACTGTTGAATGGTTAAAATTGATATAAAAAATTCCCGCTCAAACTTCATACGCCTCGCTCGTCGACTATCGATCACAGAGCGACAGTATATCTGTTTATACGTCCACGTTTACATCGATCATACACGTCGTCGATTCGTGGCCTCGGATTACGGTTATCCCTCGACCGCCGACAAACAGATGTCCCATATTTCGCCGAGGGATGTTCAGTCGGGTATCATCGGCGACTGATTATAATTATGCCAGGGGTTGCTCGCGTGAATCGCGAGTCTTTCCGATCCTTTCAGCTCAAATCACTCTTCTCGAGAGTTCATCAATCACCAGGCTCTCTCTTTTCTCTGTGCATGATGGTTTCTCGTCCTGACGCGATGGTTCTCGTTTAACGAATCACGAGAGAGGGAGAGAGAAAAAAAAAGAGGGAAACGTATTGGGGGTGGAAACGTGTTTGACAGTCATTTCGATGAGTCGACTGGGATAAATGAAACCAGAAATTTCAGGAAGAGCCATACTTCGCGATAGCAGTTCAATGGCAAAAAATATGAATTGTGTACCTTATTTCATTCTTAATTCGGATGAAAAAATATTTTTTCCTCTTTTTTGAATTATTATTACATTTTTATATTTTTATTATTTTTATTATTACATATTATTCTTTTTCTTTTTTCGTATTTAATTTTTCTATTTTGATTGTACGAAGTATCGAGTTCCAAGGGGGTTGAACAATTTGTATTTATATAATTTTTTTTCTCATCTTTCGTTCGTAAAGTGTTTGAACCAAAATTTTGCAGGAAATATTTAGGTTACTCTATGTTACCGATACAGTAATGAAATTTATATTTGTATTTACATTCGGTTCCTCGAACGCCACTTGAGGATCTATTCTGGCGACAGGTCGGCATCCCGACACTCGATTATCGTCGAAGAGATCCGCAATCTCTCGGATCTATATCCGTATTCATTCGATTCGATCGTCGAGTCGCCTGGACGGTATTGGTGCTTACGGGCAAACCGATTCGTATGTTAGTTTTGGCAACGGCCTACGCTGACATTAAGACCGAGGGTAAATATTGGCTCTATCGAAAACCACCGGGGAAATGCCAATTCCCGTTACGAAGTAGCGCGTTCCACGGAACGCTGGCCTTCCGTTTTGCACCAATCGGCGAACGTCTTCGAGGTTTTTCCGTTTCCGATTGAAAATTCCTCCGGTGGAAAACAATGATTTCTGGGAACAATTATTTGATCCACTTTTCGCGAAAAATAGAACGATTCTGCACCGTGAAAATGTAATTTCGATGCTGTAAAACGAATTTCTTCTTTCTATTTTTTTTTCATTGTATCCTAAATTAATATAAATCTACAGAAGTTAAGTGAGGCAAATTTTGTTGCCTTTCAATCCAATTGTTCGTACCTTAATTTAAGAATGAATAATTCTCGGTTTACTTTAGAAAGTTGAGTGTTATTTATTTATTTTGATCGATTATGGAGAAAATCATCTTGATACCCGTATTGCAAGTTTCGCTTATCGCGGCGATGATCGTCGAAAGTTTCAATCTTCAGTTGCGCAACTTGAAGTTCCACGGCGTAAAATTGATAATGTCAAGGCTCCGGTCGTTATTAATTACTGGACGAAATTTCACGAGGCATGTTCTCTGAATACAGACCACTGCTTTAACGCTATAATTACCGACGATTAAAGTATGCTTATCTCTACCAATTTAATAAAATATACATTTTTTTACCGAAAATGACCGAAAATGTTCAAAAATAAATTCATAAAAATTGTACCAAAAATTACGAATCGGTTACCGCAAAAATTTTAGTGGTTCTAGTGTAATCTTAAAATGTAAGATACAATTTTTCATTATTGAAGCGTTCTATGAATTTCTTCAATCCAATTCTTCCACATTGTCTTTATTTTCTTTTTTTTTTTCTTTTTTTTAATAGGATTGTCTGGACGTGGTCATTAGTCGGAACACGAGGCGTTATGAATTTTCGTTTTTCTTTATTCCTCGCATTACCATACCCTCGTTCGTCCCGTTTGCTCGCGCTTGCACGCTCGACAAGCGACAGAATTGCATCGTAAAGCGGAAAAGCGCGGACCGAGCAACGGCTGGCAAAAATGTCGTCTTTAAGGATCGTAAAAAGCGTGGAAAGCCTCGTAATTCCCACGATTGCGATCCTTTAGAGAGGTGGAGAGGGATAATCTTGCCTCGAACCAGCCGATTCAAGCGTATTCCCAGCGAATCGCGAGGATTCTTTCGAAATTGCTATAGGGACGAACGAAACGTGTTCGGTTTGAAACTGCAATCGTTTTATTTTACAATTTTCTTTTCCATTTTTAATTATTATCATTGTCTTTGGCACAACTGTTTTTCATACCCAGAGGTGTTCCAAACAGAGCGTAACTCCTTTTAACCCTTCCACTGATGTTTTAAAAACCAAAAGTGCTCCTGGTATACGGATAAATACACTTTTGGTCGATACAGCATTGTAAATAAAAATAAAAAACTTCTGCGCTACAAAAATCTGCATATACAACTTTAACAAACGATTATTTCATTTCTAAGAACATATAAATCTTTCCCACTAGAAAAATTAAGATACAATTCCTGGGTTAATTTAAATCAACTTTTTCCTTACGAAAAATGTCCAATTCGAATTTATTACCGAGATACTGAGAAAAAACACCGACCAATCACAGGGCGCGTATATCGGCCGGTCTCCAACGCCACGCGTCGACGTTACGCGCATTCAAGCCGCCATGTTGCCTAATAAGTGTTGATCAGTGTTGAGGAAAAATCGTATCCGACAAAGATCAGCAAAATGACGAGTAAAATTTAATTATTCCCATTCTCGAATCCGTGATTATCAACCACAGATATTTCGTCGCGCATCTGTGTGTATTTTGTATATCGGCGCGAGCGAATAATTAGTACAGACGCGAAAATGAGAGAGGCATGTGCTTTGACCTTGACCACGCTGCTTTTGTACGATTTCAAATGCAACCGATTTTACAACAAACCGGTGTTTTTAAGAATCCGAAAGCTCGAGGCCTGACGACAATTTTCTGGTCTCGGTACTGCGCGGCGTGGCTTCGAAACGTAAACAAAGGGACCGTGGTCGAACGTTCGGTCAATCGAGTAATACGCGTCCAAAGGATACGTTCTGCGAGAAGTTTTCTAATGCACGGTAAAATGGGCTCGTAAAATGTTGGAAATAATTCGTGCGTCGCGTACGTATTGCTTTGTAGTGTTTCAATGATTCGGTCGTGCAACTTTCGGTAGTGTCGTGTAAATCACTTTGTTGGTCAATGGTCAAGATCGATGCAGGGCGTACGACGCACGTTTAGAAACGGTAGATGAATTTTTTGGGCGAATCGGTGAGTTTAATCGAATTTATTTATGATTTTTTTTTGTTTTTTATTTAATCTAAGGGGAGTTGTGAGTTAATCATGAGTGTGGTCTTAAGAGCTTTTTGAAGGGTATTTATCATGGATAACAGTGTTGGGCGTTATTCGCATCAATTTTTGGTAGAATAAATTGTTGGTTATTTTATTTCAATTTTCTCTATTTTAATTTTCTTTTATTTCAACTATTTTTATACCAACTTTCTTCATTTCAATTCCTCTCTTTCTTTACACTTTTTGTTCATCCGTTATTCGGAAAGGAAACTTATTTGTTTCTTATTCTTTTGTTCAAAGTAATTAATACTCTCGGTTCGTTTCAAACATTGTATTAGATTCTTTGCGTTACAAGTACCGAGAATTTTTATCATTCCCGAATATTGACCTGAATATTCACATCGTTTATTATTTAATATAATTTTCGTCCAACACCGATCAACACTTCTGCCGCTGTTTCGTTTCTTCCTCACCATATCTCGTTATCAAAGCCGTATACATTTTCATCGAGCAAAAATTTAATCACCCAATAATTACCCTTCAAAAGTACTTAAACTCTTCTTGAAACACACTGAATATCCAAACAGACATATGTATTAGGTTGTCCCTAAAGTTTCTTTCGTCATCTTTCCGCAATAGTTTCGTCTAGCAATGTTTAAACAAAAATTTACCGTTATTTCTTAATCGAGAGATGAATGGAGAAAATAGAACAAAACGAATCCTACATAAAATAATAATATATCGTAAAACATAAAAATATCATGCATCCATTACTCATCAATAAAACGAAAGAAACTTTTGGGACAACCCGATATATATAAAAAAAAAAAAATTGCACTTACTCTCCAAACCTAATATCCAACAATTATCAGTGCGTCGAACATCTTCATCCCCTATCAACCCCTATTTCCATTCCTCACTTCGACACCCCTAATCCGAACCTAAAACTACAAATCAGCTTACCCGTGTTAAAAATCTTGGCGAACAAGCTTTGAATCGAG
This sequence comes from Ctenoplectra terminalis, assembly GCA_019453375.1. NCBI lineage: Eukaryota > Metazoa > Arthropoda > Insecta > Hymenoptera > Apidae > Ctenoplectra > Ctenoplectra terminalis. The sequence goes on from SMSQ01026094.1 coordinate 37,406, forward strand.
GATCTCCTATACGGAGGGTCGTTAACGAACTCGTGGCGACGATAATCCTCCGAAATCCAGCAATTTCCCGTTCAACAGGTTCGCGTTAGCAGTCTCGCAGAAAGCCTGGCGTTTTAACATTTCACGATCGTTCGCCTAACCAGGGGGGAGATCTTGCCGAGATCCGGTGCCGATAATCCGGAAATAATTCGAGGATATCGAAACTGGTTGCGACGAAGGATGGGCGCGTGTCGCGACTCGAAAACTCGGGGATACGTATTGGAAGGGGTTGGAAGGGTGGCCGTAAATCGAGGCGGGGAGATTTTCGCGGGCCCTCGTAAACGGGGGATGCAGGAACGTTTCCGGTTTGAAAAAGGGACGATCGATCGGGCGGACTCGCTTCCCTCCTCGTTTTATCTCGGAAGTTGGGGATACGTTGGCGGTAATAAAAACAACGTAAACCCTCCGCGTTGCGATAACTTCTTCCCGATATCGATTTATCCGGTCGTGCTCTGCAATGGGGCGTGCAACGATAAAGGGTGAGAACAGGAGGTGGGGATCTGGTTTTGTTTCATCTTGTAGCTCGGTGATTCGGTTATTTATTTATAAACTAAGCAGATGTGTTGGATATTGGTAAAATTTGAATGAGAAAGCGGCAGAATTTTTGGTTAACAATTGTGTCATAATAGTAATTTTAGTCTTCGATATCATCGTTCTTTATGACTGCACATGTGTACTTAATACAATATTAATCCTTTGCACTGGCGGACTTTTTTAAGTTCCAAAGGACTACTGTGGAAACTTAGCGCTCTTTTGGAAAGAGG
>SMSQ01026095.1:0-19504 GCA_019453375.1 Ctenoplectra terminalis
TTTTTTTTCTCGTTCACGCGTTCTGTTCCAATTAGTCCCCAAAGTTATAGTGGTTGCAAATTGCATCGAACCTTGTTATAGGGAAATGTTCGAGAAATTTCTCTCCACTCAAACAATTTACACAAACCATGTGTGAATTCCCCAAAGAATCGTAATTGCATGATTTAATCACTCTAGTTATCATGCACTACGCGCATGCTTGTGTTCCTTTACTCGGAACAGAATGGTTCATTTTCCTTTTTTCTTTCGGTATTTGTCGGATGGAAACATACCCTGACGTCAATGCTATCGGGGTCAACGTCATACATGTACCGACACAGGCACAGAATAATTCTGACGATACTTTCACAGTTGATCTCGTACTTACAGATTTTTTAGTTTTGTAGACGGTAAAACGTAGATTTGTAATCAAAAACGCTGACCTCGATGTTCCTCCATGACGTTTTAGTAATTTTGACCTGAAACAGCGCGATGTCAAAAATACCGCATTCTTCTTTAACCGTCCTAAATGATCGTATTCCAATCATATAAAAATGAGTATTTATTTTCGCGAGAACTTTCAGAATTATTTACTCATCCGGTGCTCGTCTTGCCAGACACGGACCTATACTACTTACTGAATACCAGAACCATCGAAATGGTCAAAATAGGTCAATGCCTAATTTTTTCTATAGAAGTTTTATCATGACGAAATTGTACATTTATTTGTCGTTTTTTTGGGGGGTTGTGGGGCGGTATAGATTTATTTTAGATACGACCTAGTTGTATAAATAGCCAGAGTTCATCTATTATTTTCAATTTCTCTTATCGTCGGTTTTTCTCGTTCTTTCCAAGTTCATGTTTTGTCGTCTAGAAAGATACGAAAGTTTCGACTCGTTGTAAAGTGTTCTCAGAAAATGTAAGCGGTCCAGGGGGAAATTAACGCCCACCACAGAAACAGTCTTCTTTGTGGAATCGACAAGTGTAAATAAAAGATCGCCAGTCTTGACTCTGTTTGTCTTTCGGCGAGATTAATCCCTGTTTACAGAGTAATGGAATCACTGATTTTTTGGCGTTCGCTCGAAAGAGCTATTGATATTTTTCCTTTCCGCGGAAAGAGTTTTATTCGCTGCTGCTTTTATAATGTGGCTGCTCGATTATTTGTTGAAGTTCGTTGCAGAAAGTTGGAAGTTTTATGTCTGCAAACTTGTTAATAGGTGTGCGATGCCACCTTTCTCTTTGCAACTTATCCTGTAAACTTGCAGTCGTTTCGGTAGTGATACTAATTCAAATTACACCCGCGAGAATTGGTTCTAAAATTTCATTAATGCGGTTCCTAATATTTGATCAAGTAACCAAGAATATCATCGTGGTTTATTAATGAAAATTTCTTACACGTAGCCCGTGCACCACGCTCGCTCAGCGAACTGCGGATTTTTATGCAAATCCATATCCTTATGAATATAATTAAAAAGAAACATCGAAGCTAGATATGCAATTATTTTACTCAATGTACATTGTAACTAATAAGTACTATATTTTTCTTATTATATTCTGTTAATTTATTTCCCTTCAAATTTTTCGTAAAGGCATAAAAATCCACCGTCTAGCGATCAATCTTAACTATTTCCATGGGTGAATCTGATAAATATTTAAATTCATATATCTTTTCTCCGTTTAAAAAAATTAAAATTACGCTTATCTCGGAAGAAACTCTAGTTATTAATTGCATATCATAAGGTTCGCGTTAACAACGAACAATTGAAATTTCGTGATACCATGATTCTGCGCGCAGCATTGTATTTCGCCGAGGAAAACTATAAGGGTTTCCCAAGAACGTAAAAATACGACGAAAGAACATATTCGTAGTACAAGAATAAGAATCATAACTTTGGACCAAGGACACCATGAATAACAACTATTTTGTATGCAAAGATGACACTCCGAGAAAAATGTCTTTTGTTGTTTTCTCGTGTACTCGTACATAAGTTTCTTCACACTTCTGGCCAGACGGTCGTATAAGAAGCTTACGACCGTACAGTACGCCGAGAAAGCTGATTATCATTTTTTTACCCTATGTTTGCGTCATTTGGATGATTTATATAATTCTTTTTAGACTGTCCTACGGTACAGTTAACCCCTTGCATTATTATTTTTTTCAGTAGCTACACGTGTTAGCGATATCTATTCACTGGTTTAACACCGTACCAAATGCAAAACATTGAAATTTTACGCCTAGTTTGTATTCGCGTGTTCTCAATCTTACAAATTAAAACTACGGTTAAGATAAAAAATTAATTCCCTTACCGGACTGCGGATATTTATGCAAACTCATATTCTTATAAATTATAAACGTAATTAAGAAAACAGAAGCTGGGTAGACGATTCTTCTATTCGCTGAATATTACAACAAGTATTATATTTTAGGTTTATTTATATATTTTTGCTTACTATATGTACTCTGTGTATTTTTTTGCTTTCAAACATTCCATAAATGCATAAAAATCCGCAGTCTGTTTATTACAAATGTAATATATTTTTATTGTACCTGGAGCGCAATATGCGTCACGAGTGCGACTCATAGTGGTTCTATGACAAGNCGTGTTCTCAATCTTACAAATTAAAACTACGGTTAAGATAAAAAATTAATTCCCTTACCGGACTGCGGATATTTATGCAAACTCATATTCTTATAAATTATAAACGTAATTAAGAAAACAGAAGCTGGGTAGACGATTCTTCTATTCGCTGAATATTACAACAAGTATTATATTTTAGGTTTATTTATATATTTTTGCTTACTATATGTACTCTGTGTATTTTTTTGCTTTCAAACATTCCATAAATGCATAAAAATCCGCAGTCTGTTTATTACAAATGTAATATATTTTTATTGTACCTGGAGCGCAATATGCGTCACGAGTGCGACTCATAGTGGTTCTATGACAAGAGGTTAATTGCATTTTGCTAAAATAAATTATTCAAATCGCGTTATGAATTTTAAGTTGAATCACATTCATCGTCATTGCGCAGTTCGTGTACAACAATCGCAACAATGCTAAGGGGTTTCTATTAGTTACATGAACGTTATATTTTCTCCTCCATGGAATGACGAATGTTCGTTCTCTGCGAGATGTTATCTCGGTGTACGTTCCTCTACACCATGAACTATGGCAACCGGCTTAATCGTGAAATGTTCACGGGAACGATCCTGTTCCTTGGCCCGAGTTTCCATTATCATAATCACATCAGATCTTATCGCGACGGCGATGCAATATCCAGACAGTGCTTATTATCGAGGCTCACACGAAGGAGAAGCACGTGTGGCATATTCGTTTGTAATCCCATATTCGAGCTGTGTGTGCAGCAGGAAGTCTTACGTACGCGCGCTTCGGTCGATGGAAGATCAATACTTGTTTCAGGTTCGTCCCNAAGCAATGTTTGCCATTGACATCGCTGATAAATTCTGTTATTAGTTATCGATTTGGTTATTAATTTTCGAGTAAGCGGAGCATCGTTTGCGGCGGCGACGAGCTCCAATGTGTTTCACTTTGATTTGTTAGAGTTTATCGTTTGTTGTATCATTAATATCGAAGTTGTACGCTTGGGATATTGATCGGAGATAAAAATTTCGTACAGCAATCTTGGTATCGGACAGAAATTTTACAATGAAATTAAAATAGTAATAAATTTCGCTGTAACTGTACATAGTCGTGTCATAAGTTCTGTTCCACGAAATGGAGCAATTCTACTGTAGGAAATTCTGAAACTCAGTAGCGCGTTGTCGGTTTGTTAGTTAGATGGGCTCTCAGAAACAAAATATGGCTCATTTGAACCCAGTCAGTTCAGCAGTTAACATGAAGTAGAGTATTAAAGAGAATCGCATTCCTACCGTCCCACCGTACATCGTAAAATCCTAAATTGTCGACAGAAATTTTCGGTTCTTCTGTAAACATCTAAACTAAATAAAAATTAAAAAAAATTTTTTTTTAAAGTAAANCTATTTTTCTATTTTTTTATTTTTCTATTCAAATTCATACTTTTCTTTAGATTCAGATTTATTTTAAAGAAAACAATAACGAACATTTCACATTTCAAAATTTATTCGAAACCTCGTTCGGCTTAGCTAGTTTTACGAATAACGCAATTTTTATAGAATATTTTAGAAATTATTTCGAGTAATTATGTTAACTCACTCTGTATTCAACAGCGATATTTAGTTTTATTTTTGTAATACGATTTTAGTTGCGACGAGTTAAATTTTTGATACTTATTTTCAACTCGTTAAGACACATATTTTACGCTAGAGTTGATTTTACAGTTATCAAAAATCGATCGCTTCAAAAACTTCTATTCTGGAACACTCAGTTTGATACCCAATGCAGTTAGTTTCTCTCACTAAATAATTTAGCTCGCACTGAATGTCAGGAAACGCTTTCGCGGTACCATAATCTCCAATCTTCGGAATTCAGAGAATTGGAATGTCTAACACGATTCTTTCGAATCTCCGGAACGTTAAGCGGAACGAACATCGATCCGAAAAATAGATAAAAACGTTGCTAGATTGCGAGGAAGAGAGATAGGGAAATCTAGGATTTCCCGCGAGATGGTGAACTGCGGAAAAGCGTGCGGATATTGCAGGATATTTATCATCATACCTCTTTCCTAGAAAAAAGCTCCGGTCAGAAAAATTCTATATCTTCAGCTTATTCCTAATTCCATCCAAGAATCGCGCCAGACATCAAATATCGAGCGTCGAATATTAGTTAATCGTCGACTAAATCGAGCAACGGTATCGAATCTATCGTACAATACCGTACTAAATCTTTTCTAGCTACCACAGCGGTAAGAATAGCGTTACGACACGCAGTTACACAAATATATTTGTACTCGATGCAAGCCACGGCACACATTCCTCGATAAATATAAAAATATTTATTCAAGCCGCGTTGAAGTTCACAAACGTTCGCTTTTTCGATTGATGTATATTCCTCTATATCATAAAGTCAAACACTGACCTGTCTATATTTAAACGAGTCGTTTAATTTTATTCGAACCTGACCATTCTCTTTTTCCGATAGAAAAAAAGAAAAAAGAGATAAAAAAAGAAAAAAACACTAGTTTTTAAAATAATCGACATATTTTCGTACAAAGTACAGACTTACGTTTAATCAAAAAAGTCCCGGTTCCCATCTCGTTCAGATCAACCGAGTAATCCTTGCAAACTATATATCCTCGAGGATTTCAGAACAGAGTTTCAAGATTCTCGTCACCAACGCGAGTGTCGTCGTTAAGAATTCTGTGGAAAATTCTAACGGATAGTTTACGGATTATTTAGTCGCCAGAAATTTTTTCCACACCAAAATCACAGCTCCTTTCGTTCAAGATTTAGCGAAGAATCTCCTCCGGAACAACCTGAATAGCTTGCTCTCGCATTTTCTTGAATAATTTATTTTAATTCGAACCTAGGTCTAACCTTTTAACATTCAAAGCTCCTCGAATGGAGTCGAACTTTTTCAGCGTGTACTCGAGTGACTGCGCAAAAAACTGTTTCTAATTTACCAGCTGTCTATTCTAGAACCGTCTAATGTACCGTCCAGCTAAATATGCAACGACCTCTTAGGGTTTATCGTTGTCGTTCTCCACAACTCGAAGTTTTACTGCATCAAATGGAGTTACAGCCGTTTCGAAAAATATTACCACCACCACTCGAAAAGAATTAGAACCGCGTTCTCTATTCCTGAAGATCTAGTCCAATGCGAAGCGGATCGAATATTAATGTTTAAAGCAGGCTATTCGGCCTCGATTTATCGCTCGAAAATTATGACTGTTACTCGAAGAGCGTTTTGCTGAGAGGTTCAGCAACTTTTAAACCGAGCACCCGGTGAATTTTAATTTTTAATTTTATTAAGTGCTGTGTGCGTACACTGCCGATCAAAGGTTTCAAACCATTGCGTGTTTCAAAGGAAACGGGAATGTTTAATCAAAGAAATTTAGGATCGTAACATCTTAGGAAGCTCTTCACTAAAAATCTATCGAAATATCCGGAATTGTTTTCAATATCTACGATATTAATTTTGAATCGTTAAGAAAATTACCGAGACGTTTAATATGGGTACGATCCGCAAAGTAGTTTCAAATTTTTTGTCCGTAGCGTATGTATTTGCGTCCAGTTAACCCTCCAAACCATCCAGCCTCTTAAGGAACGAACGATTATTTTCTGAATTACTAACAAGAGCAATTTAAGAGACTCAAGGAATACTGTCCTCTCGCTTTTCCTCTTTCCGTCAGGTTTTTCTCGCTTAACATCGGTTAAGTTACATTTTACGCTCTGCTCGTTACGCATTTACACTTTGATGCTTTATCTCGATACGTCGCTACGCTTTCTACCTCGGACCAACCTGTTTTCTCGTTTTGTCGCGTTTCATTCTGCATTCCTAGCGTTTCGCGCGCGTATTTTATTTCGCTTCTCGTTGCCTCCACGCTGAATTAATGTTGTGTCGCGTTAATGATGGATATATAGAAGTTGGCGCATAAAAGTTACACAGAATGCTGCAAGTTGTAAACAGAACATGTTCAGTTTCAGAACACAAATTAGTAGTAGATTGCATATTTTTATGGAGATTCATATTTTCGCGGATACAATTTAAAGAATAGAAGCTGGACATATTTTTGCTTATCATCTGGATCCTCTGTATTTTCGTGGCTCCAGATTTTCCATAAACGCGCAAACAATTCTTGGTCTGATTATCGGAATAAATCTGGCAGAGTATTTTCTTTCGCTCGTAAATATATCGCTGATTATTCGAATCTATTAAGCGTTCGTTGTTTTAAGAATCGTTGTCTCTCGTGTTGGAGCCACGATTATTTCGATTTGCAATTCGCGGAATTGTATTTGTAAATTTGAGAAAACAATTTTTTCTCACCAAAGAAACATTGTAAAAAAAGCAGAAAGATAAGCGTCACGTGAAATGTAACCTCGAGGTTGCGTTCGAACACGAATCGATGCCCCTAGCCACTGTTTCACGCATGATGGAACGAAGGACGGCAAACTTAAACGAGCTGCATCGCGTATCGCAACTCGGCGAGTAGTTATCATCGAAAATCGAAAGGGGCGCAAAATTGGGGACGCGCGTCATTCGGAAATCGGGTGTTACCGCATCGGTGACGTAAACTCTAAATCTTTGCTTTCATTAGAGATACGCTCGAGGAAAAGCGTTAACCTCGAACAGCGCATCCGCCAAGTTTCTCCGCGAAATTAACGAAATCCTGGAAGTTCGTGGCTCGAATGTACCGTTTCGCGGAGAAAATCCACGTCCGAAGTTGATGAAAATATTTCGCGGAAAGGATGCATCGTTTTGCTTGCCGAGTAAATCATGCTGTTTGCTTGCTCGGCATAATTGCATCGAAAGTTAAACGAATCATTTATTTTCGAGGAATATCTGTCGAAACATTTGGTAATTTCATTCGAAATAATTGTGTAAATAATTACGAATCGCTTAAAGGTACGAGAGACGAGATTACGATAGAACGATGACTACTCTTTCTTCGTCACAAGTTCAAACGTTTCGCGAAGTTGCGAGAAGGATCATGCCTGGATTAACAACAGAAGATATCTAGTTTTGTAAATAAAGTGGGTTCTGCGCGTTATAATCCTTCGCGTAAATTTAGGTCTCGTTAGTCACTGTGAGAGCCTTTGTGACAGGGGTGCGATTAACGTGTCATGAAAATATTCCAAAGCGAGATTTAAAACGCGGAAAATATTACAAGCTTGTCTAAAGTATTAGCCCGGTAATCAAGTAATCTTGCAACAGTTTGCGTATATATATGTGTTTACTTTATTTCGTCCAACCTGTCTTAATCCCTTTCGAAATTAAATTCTAAACCCCATATTTTCCAGTTACTTACGTTCGCCGAGTCAAATTACCAATAATGTATATTAAAAATCCAAAGGTACGTTAAAACCCTTAAGGAATATATTTTTGACACCTTACGGTTCGATTATTTGTACTCTATCAAATTACAAGAAACTTATTTGGAAAATACCAAAAATTAGCCCTACACGAATCTCTTCTCTAATTTCTCTAATTTTATGTTAATTTCATCCCCCAAGAGTTTCCGCTTCGAAAATTTCAAAACGTCTAGCGCTAATCGTGGGTAGCCTTCGAAGAAGAAGACGCGAGCAACCCCGTAGTCGAGTTTCGGAGCGAAACGCGTGCGCGGGTGGTTTTAATCGGGGGTAGAGGGCGATGGCGGGGGCGCGGTCGCGGGTACAGAAACGTAGCACTTCAGTTGGGTTTGGTTCGCGTTTCGCGACTGGCCTCTGGCGCCTCGAGGTGTCTTTTTCGTTCGTTCGTTCGCGTCCGCCTGACTCCGGTGTTCAGGGACTTCGGTTCGTTCGTTTTTATCACGCGTCTACGAAGTTGCAGTGCGAGTTCGTGCAGTTCCATACAGGTCCATCGCTTTGTTCATTTCCAGTGGGACGTCGTGGATGGAACGTACACGTTCGAGATTTCGTGAGTGAGAATCCTTTTAGTGCTTTCGTTCGTAAAGATTCGAGTTACTCTCGTTGCACAATTGGCGCTCTCGTAATCGTACCTCGCTGAGACGCACAGTTTTTACGTAAAAAAGTTTCAGGGATAAAAGATGCAAACTGTACAAGTAAAAAGATTTCGTTGCAGAGCTATTGTTGTCGTTCGTTCGATGATAAATCGTTTCGAAGATGTTTTTATTTCTCAAGACAGATATTTTTATACGAATTTCTATGCGACACCCCATTATAGTTACGTACCGCGTATCTGGGTTAACCGACAGTCTTTCAAACAAAATACAAAGTTCGTGACCGTATCACGTTCGAAATGATCGACGTCGAACATCAATTCCTCGGTGCAAGGGGGTCGACAACTGTGATCGTCCTTCGCTTCCTGATATTCCAAAACTTCCCTCTTCATCGTCGAGATTTATGACTTTGCCGTTTATGACTCGTCAGAATTGCCTCTTTGTTTCTTTTCTACGATGAAGTACGTGTTTCACCGAAACTTCGTGTAACTCGTTCGTTTATTGAAAAGTTGGATCGAAGTAGAATAACACGATCGAAATTGCGTACGTAGCATGGGATAGCGTTGCAAGGGTATCGTATAGGTGGGTTTATGATAGGTGGCTGGATAATTGAGCTACATCGTAATAAAAGTAGGACCGTGTGTTCGATCACACACGATTTTGTTTTTTTTTATTCCTGAAAGGTAGACTCGTCTGGATTGTGCGATTTCACCGGTGAAATGGCATTTTCGTAGGTACAAGCGTGCGAATACGCAGTGCAGCGCGTCGAATTAGGGGAAAGGGTGGGTTGGAATCGTAGAAAAAGCGAGAGTAGCCAATCGCGAGGCTCAACGAGGTTGGAGTGCCGATAAAAACGCGGCGGAAACGGTTTTGCAGTGTCCAAGTTGGCTCGAACTTGAGTCCTAATGGAATTTCTGTCCCACGATGCGCTGAAACTTTTGCGATTTTCCGTCTCCATTAATTTTAATCCTGATTTTTTATCGGTCCACCGCGATCATTCTTTTTTTTTCACTTGAATAGCTGTGATCTCCGTGAGAAATACTGTTCGAACGACGTCTCGATACGAGAAAAATAGCTTCGGCTCTTAAAAATCTTAATATTTTGTGGCAATCGATGGTAGGTAAAAAATTTTCTTCAAACTTTTATTTAATTTATATGAACGACGATACTCGGAATTTTTGAAACACTCGAGGATCAGGTTTTGGTTTTGTTTTTGTTTTCTATTTTTTGGAAATTTTAAAAATATCATCTCAAGTTACAGTTTCGAAAATAAGTAAACAGGGATATAATGAAAAAATGAAATTATTAAATTTTTTTAGCATTATTCTCGTTAAGGATGAATTGTTAAAAACAGAGTATTCTACTTAAAAAATGTATAAAACCAATCGTTACACGGGGACAAACGGTACAAGTGTTCGCAATACGTTTTTCGTTAATTATTTAATAGGAAACACACGGAGTTGTTACAGGATTAGGTGTTAACTCGCTGATTGTATTTTCTGAAATATAACCGCCAATTTTGGTTGAATGAACGAGAACGGAGTAAATATGCAGGTAAATTTTGTAATTGATGCAGTGAAATTGTCTCGTTGTTTTTGAATGGATTATTTAACATACTATTTACGTATGCGTTATCAGGATCAATTGATCAAATTTAATCGTAATATAAGATTATTACCCAGCCAATCTGTGCGCCAAAACTCATCAGGGAACGTTAACTTCTATTATTAATCGAAACACAATCAACCGAAAATTTTGATTATCGCTAAGCTATTTTGGAAACCTTAATAATAACGATTAAACAATTTTCTACACCAAACAATCCGTACAAAGATATACCACAGTCAACTTATAGGTCTTTCTTAATCAAGACATCAAAAAACTAAAAAAAAAAGGTAATTAAAATTTGTTCGGTAATAAGAGGTATAATTAACCTGATGGAGCTATGTTATCACAAAATGCATTTTCGCATTAAACGAGACTTTGACGGGAGACAAGCTCGATCGATTTTCGATTAATCTTCGATAGTCAGATCGAAACAGAACCAGAACTTCCAAGTTTGTCTCCGCATACGCGATTCCACGGCTCCGGACTCAAATTTACTTTCCTCTGCGCCCAGAACGGAACATTGATTGTGACCTAATCCTTCCGAGCGAGCAGCTCTGACTTTGTTGTTCCAAAGCGTGGACCCACGCTCACGGATGATGAGAGCAATCAACTTTGCCAAGGAAGCTCAGGGACGAGATAAAAATTATAAGATGGTTAAGCGTCAGCCTCAATTCTTCCGGCCGCAAAGATATTTATTCCTCAGCGAGAATCATCGCTATGGATTACAGAACTCATTCAATGGGACGGTATATCCGCGCAGAAGGGGAGAGAACCCGTATACTTGTCTCGAGGAGGGAACTCCGTAATCCCGGTACAAGTTCGAGGAATGTTTCGCGATTAACCCGAAGCTTCACCGGAGTGTCAAACGTAATTTAACCGAGAACTTCATTATAAGCGCGTACAGGGATCGTGACGTCGACGAATTTTCCTCGCGCTAGAATCACGTAGAGTTTGAATTCTTCGACGACACCTTCAACAATTTAAAAGAATTCACATTTTCGCGTTGCACTTTCGTTTCTAAACAGAGTCTCGAGCCGAAAACCTTTGGATCCTGATATCCTTCGGTCGCGACACGAAAACGAGAACGAAAGGAAAGACGAAAGCAAAGACGAAAGCGAAGAGGAAAGCAAAGACGAAAACGAAGATGAAATTTAAGACGAACGAATCGAATCTCGAGGATTGTTTCTCGAAGCGTTAACGAGCTTCAATTTTACAATGTTGAATCAGGCACTGTTGATTTGTAGAGAGGGTGTTGAAGATCGAGATAGCTCGAAGGAAGGGACGGTGGATATTACGTGGAAAGAAGGATAGGATGGCATTCCCCTGGCAAGTGGCGCGTTACGATCGTTCGCCTTGACCAGAAAAAATGTCTCTATCGATTGGCGGAAGTGCTGCATACTTCCTGGCATCTTCTTTCCGCTATACGTGACGAGAATGGTTTTATCGTTGGTTTTATCTCTCAAGATTCTGTCGTTGATTCGTTGTATCTTAAATGTTTAATCCGATTATGCGAGTGGAAGAGAGAATGTCGGCGATATGGTGACTCATTATCTGTCTTTTCNTCGTTGGTTTTATCTCTCAAGATTCTGTCGTTGATTCGTTGTATCTTAGAAGTGTTTAAATGTTTAATCCGATTATGCGAGTGGAAGAGAGAATGTCGGCGATATGGTGACTCATTATCTGTCTTTTCATCTATTCCATTTGTTTCTTCCTTCTTTTCTTTTTTTTTCTTTTTTTCCTCTTTTTTCTCTTGTTTTTCTTTTTTCTCTTTTTTCTCTTTTTTTTTTCTTTTTTTTCTTTTAAACAGTACGAGTGAGTTATACTACTGTTACCTACATTTTTTAAATAATTATTTAGGCGCGCTTTTTTCGACAGTTCTAAGATTATAAATACCAGTCGAAGTTGGATAATAAATCCTCGTGGTTCGATACTTGGGAAAATTTTTTTTTTAAATCCCTTCCACTGGAAACTTTGCTTGCACTCTAAAAATACCTGCAGTCGCAGAAACTTCGATACAGCAGACTTGTTTTTCTTTAATAATATAAAAGCATCGTGTAGCGAACTTTTTAAGTTATTATTCCAGAGGATTTAACTTTTCTCGATTCACGTGATCCGAGCATCAAAGTGGGTTTCACGTTTTTATAAATATCTTATCTGAACAGGATAGATCTGATTCGAATAATTCATATGTCGTTATAAGTAATAACCAAGTCGTGCGTTTATACGAATACGTTCGATTGATACTAAAGTACGAAGCATTATCATTGAGAGAGACAATTCATAATCTTCAGATCTGTTATTGCAACTAATTAAGTAGAAGTACCTTATTACACATAATCGCGTACGAAAATACGATGGAAATGAGCTACTAAGAAGAGCTTCGTACAATTTTCCTATTCCGCTTCCCTTCGCGATTTCATCCCCTGGCGTACACGCGCGTAAATATGTTCCGTTACCTTAAAAAATAGCGGTAGCGTGTCGAGGCTAACTACGTCGAAATAAATAAAACAGAGAGAGAGAGAAAGGAATCTATGTTAAAAAATGTGGTACATCGTGGAAAGGTTGAACGTGTAGTCGTAATTTAAGGCACAAGTTTTCGTCACAAATTTTCCTTAATTATGGTTGTAACGACATGTTCGTTTCAAAGCCTCCAGCAGAATGAAATGTTCAAGCAAAATTGGTTTACGCGGAATTTAACGAGGGAGTTTCAGGAACAAATGATCGCGGTCCACTTTTCAAAATGGCCGTGTTTTCATTGCGAACTTGCGATTCGCGCGAAACTCGCCAAATACGAATAAGGGAGCCCATTCGAAACACCATGTGCAATCGTCATCAATTAATTTTTTTTCAAGTTGGATACATTCGCAATTGCATACACGTGTCGTGTAATTTCTGTGTTAATTTTATCGGTTCTCAAGGGAAAGGGGGAAAGGTGGTCGATGTATGTATTTCGTAAAACACCTGGACGATTATAATTTTTGATCAAAGCAGGATATTCGATTGCGTTCCGTGCCAAGAAATTGCGTTACAATTAAGTTTTTTGACGATATAAATTTGTACACACTTTACACTTTTTTNCAAGGATTCCAAAGAGATTCAGAGGACGAAGTCGGAGAATCATAAATTAAGATAAATACTCGCGTGTGCGCGGCAAAAAAGCATCCGTCGTCGACAGGTTCGCGCTGCTGGCATCCCTTGTGTGGTGGAACTCAGTTAATTAACGTTGCAGCATCAGAGACTGTACCGGACACGACGTGAGAACATCTGAAATTAACATTCGCGTCATTCTTCAAGAATTAATTGCGTTTTCTTCCCGAAAACCGTGTCCTCGAATTTTCCGAAAATTTTGATCAACGAGAAATAATTGTTCCTCGGAAAACTTGAATCTACCGTATTTGTTCGATCATTGTCTTCCTTTGCTCAGATGCAACGTCGTTATCCAAATTATTCCAGTGATAAAGCGAATTCTACGAATTTCTCGAATTTTGNACACGACTGTAGATTAGAAAAAAAAAAAAAAAAAAAATGAAAGAAAAAGAATTGCAGTTCTCAGAAGAATATCTTGAAATCTTAATAAGATTTCCTTTATATTAATTTTTGTCATACAGTCTTCAGTGAAAAGGAATAAGATGTTATTGAATTTTAGTAATTAAATTTTTTGTGATATTCAGCTCAAGTCCCATTTCCACGTAATTATTTCACAAAATGGACAACTTGACCTTTTCCTCTCCTCTTCTTTGAAGCGTGGTAGAATAATTAATATTAAAATTCGATAATCTGTGTGTAATCTGGTGTAATGTAAAATAGAAAGGAAATTAGGAAAATTGGGGTTCTTTCGGCAAAGACTGTTCCAATGAATTAATATCGTTTAGAATATGATGAGATACAATCGGTTCGTCATAACTGTGCTCATAATGCCCGCAAAATTATTTGTTTTGGGGATAGTCGAGTATCGATTCCTTCTCCGTGTGACACGACACTCGATTGTGTGTCTTTGCCCAAAGCCCCACGGAAGGCGGTACAATTACGTGTCGAAAGCAATGTTTGCCATTGACATCGCTGATAAATTCTGTTATTAGTTATCGATTTGGTTATTAATTTTCGAGTAAGCGGAGCATCGTTTGCGGCGGCGACGAGCTCCAATGTGTTTCACTTTGATTTGTTAGAGTTTATCGTTTGTTGTATCATTAATATCGAAGTTGTACGCTTGGGATATTGATCGGAGATAAAAATTTCGTACAGCAATCTTGGTATCGGACAGAAATTTTACAATGAAATTAAAATAGTAATAAATTTCGCTGTAACTGTACATAGTCGTGTCATAAGTTCTGTTCCACGAAATGGAGCAATTCTACTGTAGGAAATTCTGAAACTCAGTAGCGCGTTGTCGGTTTGTTAGTTAGATGGGCTCTCAGAAACAAAATATGGCTCATTTGAACCCAGTCAGTTCAGCAGTTAACATGAAGTAGAGTATTAAAGAGAATCGCATTCCTACCGTCCCACCGTACATCGTAAAATCCTAAATTGTCGACAGAAATTTTCGGTTCTTCTGTAAACATCTAAACTAAATAAAAATTAAAAAAAATTTTTTTTTAAAGTAAAGATCGATTATTACCTGTGGAACATTTTAGAGAAAATAGCTTACTCCAAACTTTGGTTCAATATTAAGACGTTGAAGCCAGATTTAACGAAGGCAGATTTTATGTAGTGATAAATGAGTTTCCAGATCGACTAAAGAACTACGTGCGACCGAAAGGTGCTGACTTTGAATAATTTTAACAATTTTTATATCGCGATATACCTCACGAGTAGAAACAGTGTTAAACAATTATTCTCTATATTAATTGATTTGTTACGCAAAGCCACTTTTATTAGGGACAATATTTATGGCACTGATATGTATTCGAATAGGTTATTGAAGTTCTGAATATTTCTGTTCCCGCGTATCGTAAATCCGCGTGTGACGCTCGTTCGCGATACACCGATGCTCGTTTGGTAAATTAATACCAGCGCTGCTAGTTGAAAATTTGAGGTATGCGAATACAGGAAATCGTGACGAATAATGTTACAAAGAACGTTTATATTATTACGGTACCATATAACGATTGTTTATCAATCACCGAAACCAATACGTTTCAAAGTTTGTGCCTCAATTTAACCAACGCCTAGCTGACCTGGCATTCAAGCTTGCATTTAAACTGACCGCATTAGATTTCAATTTTCTGTTGCAATTTTGAACCATTTCCGTGTCTAGTTTATGACAAATCAAAATCAATCGTTTATTCGTACAACCGAAAGATTAGATTCTAATCACCCGACCGATTTGATTCTCGTTCCAATGAAATTTTAACCGAACCCAATTTAACCCACGTTTTCTCTCGGATACTTTGGAAGATCAGAATCCACGCGAACTTTAATTACAGTTTAAGTTTAATTAAATTGTAAGAAATTGCACGAAGGATTCGCGAGATGCAACACATTTTCCTGCGAGTGATCAAATTTTCAAGGATTCCAAAGAGATTCAGAGGACGAAGTCGGAGAATCATAAATTAAGATAAATACTCGCGTGTGCGCGGCAAAAAAGCATCCGTCGTCGACAGGTTCGCGCTGCTGGCATCCCTTGTGTGGTGGAACTCAGTTAATTAACGTTGCAGCATCAGAGACTGTACCGGACACGACGTGAGAACATCTGAAATTAACATTCGCGTCATTCTTCAAGAATTAATTGCGTTTTCTTCCCGAAAACCGTGTCCTCGAATTTTCCGAAAATTTTGATCAACGAGAAATAATTGCTCTTCGGAAAACTTGAATCTACCGTATTTGTTCGATCATTGTCTTTCTTTGCTCAGATGCAACGTCGTTATCCAAATTATTCCAGTGATAAAGCGAATTCTACGAATTTCTCGAATTTTAAGTCCCAAGATATTTTTTCAGCATTAATTTTTTCACTCAAGAATCTTTCACTTTTCCATTAAACTTTCAGCGCGTTGCAAAGTTATTAAATTTTGTAATTCGTTTCTTTCGATAAATTTCCCTGTCCCGAGCTTTTTATTCTGCTTTGAGAACAGTGATCCACCGGTGTGCAGAGATTAACGGGGAACGACGAGAGACAAACGAGGCCGGTATTAATTACTTACACAAAACAGAAAGCACTTTTTAAATTCCTTGACCCAATTTATTTTTTCACCGCTCGTGAATTAACGGTGATTTACAGCGGCACGTTATTCGTACCTGTGTCGCGATATGAAAGGATATCTTCGTACAAGAGTTACAATGAGCTTTAAACTTTTTGACAACATTGACAAACTCGCGTAAAAGTCGGTAATATTGTGAACCACGAAGATCTACAAAACTTGGTCGTTATGTCCGTGTTATTACGGTTCGTACATCGTTGCGTTCGCTTCCTTACGGTTTATTCAGTCCTTTCGACATTTATGCGGTTTAAATACGCCCCTCTTTGGCCATTCAACCAGCCTCGGGTTAAAAACATTTTATCATTCCACCGATCGTTGTATGTTCGTTAGACACGAGATCGGTTGTTAATTAAACGAGAATCATTCGTGGAAACGGGACGAGTACAAAGGATTCATCTAAATAAGACTGGTTATTGCGAGATTAATTACTTTGTCTACATAGGTATCTCATCTTCTGGATAGCCAACGATCGTGAAAGGGTTTCCATCGCGAGATTCATCGCTGTTCGCGTTGCGACGCAACAGAAAGCTCATAAGCTTGGAAACGAACCTTATAGGCATTTTTTCACAATTTTTTCCCGGAGTTTCTAACTCTCTTTTTTTTTTCCGTATACGCATCACCAAAGGGCAGGTTGGTGAAATATTACTTTCGGTTTACGAGGTTTCGAGGTGAATGGTTTTACGAGCTTGTGACAAATCATAAATCTTTTGTATGCGCAAAGCGTTGAGGGTTGCGTGATGATTTTAACCAGAGAATTTATTTCAATGTATAAAGCGTACAAAAATTATATTCGGAACGGTGCGACTTATGCCGTTTAAAAAAATAATGGGAAGGGTGTAAGAAGAAAAATTTAAAATAAAATAATAAAAAATAATAATACCGAATAAAATTCCAATCGCTTAGAAACCCTCACCAAAGTAAAGCGAGCAATTTATAAATCACCAAGAAACTATTTTAACTGGAATTCGAACCACAATCCATGCCATAAAATATTAAATATTTTCACGCGTCTACACAACCCTCTTAAATCCCAACTCGCTAGGTTCGCATTAACAATATTTATCTTCCCAGAACATTCCAATTCCTTCGTTGCTCCTTCCTTTTCCTACCTTCCTCGCATACCCACCAATCACCAGCTAACGACTAAACTCTTTTCCCCAAACATCCCTTTTTTCAACCCCTATTATCCCCTACTTTCTTGCACCCAGTCAATAGGAAAGTCACACACGCGAGACCAATTCAACTCTGCGACCGTTTCCTCGCGAAATATTTGCCTACGAGGGAGCTGAACCGAGCAGAAGGTTCAACTCGTGGTTCACGAGACTAGACTTTCATCGCGCCGGTAAAAATTGTCAGTTAACCCTCTTAAGCCGGCCCGCGACCACCACGAGGAGGCACAAAGGGGTGAAATGAATAAGGCTCCGGGTATCGTTGCCGTGCTTAATTACGCCAGCCGCTCGAGAGTTCGCGTTTTTATGACCGTTAAAATGGCTACGCGAGGTTTTTTCCACGCGGCCCGCCTCGCCGTTGTAATTCACGATAAATAAGTTAGAACGGTAAACGTGGGGAGCGCGGAAACGATACGAGGGTACAGCGAGGGTTTAATACGCCTCCGCATCCTTTCTTCCGCGTTTCCAGACCTCCTTTCACGCGGCAACAAGATGCACGAGGCACGCGCTCGCGGCTGCAGACTTGATTTATCGAGGCTGATTAAGTGGTCGCGTGCAATTAGAAGGGTCGACGACCGTTGGTTGGCCTGTTGAACGGAACACGCTGAGAAGTACACGGGAAACTTACTCCATGGTAGGAAAAGTTACTTTGTAGGTTTTGTTTCGAGACTTCGGGTCGTTTTGTAGAGCTGTGTTTGAGCGGCCTTTTAGTTTGATTTGTTAGCGGTAGAATAGAGAGTAACTTAAAACAAGGTAATCCAGAGTGGGATTTCAATTTGTTTTTTTTTTTAATTTAACAGGTGAACAAGTTTAGTGTATTTAGGGTGAAACAATTTTTGTTAATACGAAGTTTAAAATATATAGCATATATACGAATATATAATAAACTGAGGCGGTAGGTTTAGATATTGTTAGACGTTTTGTTAAATTTTATAGATTATGGTATCCTAGATGAAAATCCTAATAATAATACTCTGTGAAGTATTAAAATTTATTTGGATTTAATCATTTTTTATAGGATCAAAATTCATTCCAATATTAATTGTCTCGGTTTAATAATTTTTTCACGGTGAAAAAACATTAGGGAACTAAAATATTTCTCCTTCTTTAGGCGTTGCTCGAGCAATGTAGCAACCGTAGTTTATCTTTCTGCGCATTCTTGGCTACTAGTTTAGTTCGTTACCACCTGAGTTCGAACACTTTCTTCGTAACATATTATAAGTGGCGATATTACGTGTTAGAAGATATTAGATCCACTTACCGTTTACTTCGTAAATAAACGTACCTACCAGTATGTTGAAACGTGGGTAAACAAAAGGTACGTGGAAATTACGAGTTCTTGAGATCAATGTAAAAACTTACGTGTCCGTAATGTCAAGTTACCTTTCACTTGCGACCGCTTTGAAGTTTGTTGATCGTGTTACAAGGATTCAGAGGCTAAATGAGCTCAAGCGTCGTCAGCTGAAGTGTTTTAACTTCACATGGATACCGGCAAACGAATTTTCCGCTTCGACGACGTCGGAGTGTGAGTTGGAATAACAGAAAGAAGAATATAAAGCGTTTTTCGAGCTGCTCGTTATATTATTTGTGTCGCGAACGTTCGCCGAAGGTTCACTTGCTAAATCTGACGTGTAGTTTGCACATCGAGTATGCAGATGACGTTTGGTTCTCCAAGTTCCTTTGAGACGCGTGTAGAAGCATTTCTGAACACACGCGACGGAAATCCGACCGTGCTCTGTGAATGACAAAATTTTACACCGCTGAGTTTCACCGTTCGACGTTGTGGTCGATGTATCTGGCTACTGATCCTTCGAATCAAGAATTTTTTATCGCAACATTTGATCCGAGGTGGTTCTCTACTTTTAGAAATATTTTTTACTTTCGTATAGAATCCTGTCAAACGTTCGCAAAATGAAAAAGGAATAAAGTAAAAAATGCCTTGAAGAGATATATCTTTCTTGATAGACTTGGACGTCTCTGGTAAATAATAATTTG